>OZ007582.1:40068290-40093290 GCA_963931925.1 Onchidella celtica
GGAGAAACAGAACAGTGAAGAAGGAAAAGAAATTTTACCTAGGCACACGCCCATAGCCACATGAGTATTTTGCATTCTTTAAATAACTAATCGGTCAGCCGACCAACTTGATACTATTCCGCAACGTAAGCACGCCATTAGAGCGAAATCCTCATGAGGAGAAATGTGCCATTTCAGTATTTTCTTACAGTGGAATTTTGTACCCCCAGCTACAATATATTGTCTGGAGCTGGGTTTTCATGTGTACAGGAACTGAAACGGCGACGGAAACATCAAAACTCTTCAAGAATTGGAATAGAAGGAATATTTTCATGTCTAACGAAAAGCCGTTTCCGTACCCCTGGAAACACTCTTTCTTTTTACCCCTTAGTAGATTTTTGACATTTCCGTCGCCGTTTCCGTTTCCGGACACATGAAAACACAGCTTAACCCTCTTTCTCACTTCAGCTTTTCCTCTGCCAGATTCATTCTGTAGATTGTCGAGGGTTGGCATGGCAACTCCGTTGTGTTCCTTCATTTCTTCAGATCGTAATGTCTGATATCTGAGGATCTAATGTCATTGTTTCAAAGTCAGGTGGATGTTTCAAATGTTAGAATTACCTTCATTTTTAAACTCCATTCCATACATGATTGTTTATTATTATGGAATCCAATTGGCCAAATCGCAATGTCTGATATGTGGGGATATAACTGGCCACTTTTCTTTTGCAGAGTCAGGGGGGTGTTTCACATATTAGAATCACTTTCAGTAGTAGACGTCATTAGTGGGATTACAATGCGTGATTGTTTTATAATTATGGAATCTAACTGTTAAGGGTTCTTTTTCTTTTTTCCGGGGTGACCAAAGTAGATTTTCTTTGCCCAAATAGTCTCTACCTCGTTTGTTGTTTTTTTTTGTTTTTTTTTCAGATGTTCGTGTTAATCTCGGACAATGTGGTCTAGAGGGGACAAAGTGGTCTAGAGGGGACAAGGTGGTCTAGAGGGGACAAGGTGGTCTAGAGGGGACAAGGTGGTCTAGAGGCAAGGTGCTCGCCTCTCGTGCCAAGAACCCGGGCTGTGCAGGCATATTGGAAATTGGGATTTTTTTCATATTTTCGTGTCCCTGATCCTATTGGGGGGTAGGATCGAGTACCTAGTCTTCTCGGATAAGGACGAAGAAATTCGGAGGGCCCGTGTGCACGTTGCGCACGTTAAAGACATCTTGGCAGTTGGAAATCGTAAAGAGCAGGCCAAACAGGCCGCTGCCCGGGCAAAATTAAATTAAAATTCATCCCTACCAGTCCCTCCCCCTCCCCCCTCATCTCCCCCACCCCCCACACAAAAAAAACAACAAACAAACCGTCGACCGGCGCTGCACTGTGGCGACGACGTGCCTGCTCCAGTTATAACTGGGCTGCAATGGCACAAAGGCAAATATCCCAAATGGGATTAAAGAGTTATACATATACAAATACAAATACAAAATACAAATTACTGGGCGATATTAATTATGTCTTTCTAAATCGCAATCTTCGTGCTTGTTTGTTCTATTCCATTTTCTGAAGAACTGGAGGACCTTTCATTATGTAGAAGAGGTGTAACAATTGCTTAAGTTGATACTTGTTTATAATATCTTGTTACACAATTATCAAGCAGTTTCACGGTTCCGATTTATCCTAACTCCTCATCATAACCCTAAAACCGCAAACGTTCAAAGCTGAATTTCTCAGTTATGCAAAACGTGGAGCTGCAACCAACAAGAACCAAGGTCGCGAAGAATAAATGCTCATATATAATCTAGTCACAAAGTAATACATTTTTGAGAGTGTACATTTTTATAGCCTGCTATCAAAAAAAGAGAACGGCGCAAGAAAAGGCCCAGTGGTACTGAACCAACGGAGCACTCTTGTCATTTATGCGGAAGGGTCTGCAGGGCAAAAATAGGACTTATCAGTCACATGAGAAGCCATAAGTCATGAAAGAACAGTCTTTCCGTTCTGTCCTCTGTGTCCTTTAGTTCTCTTTATTGTCCATGTGTTGAAATTCTCAACAATTTCTGTTCTTTATTCCTCTGGTGTTGTTAAGGTCATCATCATACCTGATGGACGAACTATTATTATTATTTACATTTTTATATGTAACTTACGAATTTAGTGATTTATGTTTTAAAAAGTTCGAATTCATAAATTATTCTGTAAACAAGCTATTGAGTAATACATTTCCTAAACTGCGTTACTGACGTTTCTCCTGTTTGTTTAAGTCAAGTCCCACCCACAGACTGTCCGAAAAACCTGGTCCTCGATGCTCCTGACCGAATTGGCCCACAGGAATGCGAGCAGGAGAGACAAGGCTAGCTGACAAAAATTACACCCAATTTTGTCTAAACGAGCGGGTAATCAAGACAAAATAAACGTTGTAATGTAGACCCTGGCTAATTTTGTGTACTGTTTATGAACATGGACGAGTGCTACTGCTACGCTCTAGAGCTCTGTAGGGGTATGAATGTGAGTGACAGTTTCTCGCAGAGATTACATTCCATGTGATGTTGTATTGTTCTGACAGTAATTAATCTCAGCACGGGGAGGGTGGGGGTGGGGGACAGAGAGAGAACGACGAAATAAGATTGGCAAGTAGCTGCATAAATCTCCATGCCGAAATGACGGACGGAATGATAGACATTCAGACAGACAGACAGACAGGCAGGCAGACTGGCAGACAGACAGACAGATAGATAGATAGATAGATAGATAGATAGATAGATAGATCGATAGATCGATAGATAGATAGATAGATAGATAGATAGATAGATAGATAGATAGATAGATAGATAGATAGATCCTGTAGCGTATTTTATGTCTAAGAGCTCAATATGAAACAACACTTTGAGTGAAATTTCGCATTAAATAGTTAATCATTGAATCATTGATTTGTCAGAGGTTTACCATAGCATTATGTCATTGTAATAAAATAGAAACAGAAAATTATTAATGTTTATTATGTAAATAACAACTTGCATTTTTCTTATGTTAATGTTTCAATGTCTTGCAAGTTAACAAAAAAAAATGACATGAAGATTCACCTTTGCTCTCCTCATAATGTGTATTATAAATGTGAAAACATACCATCACAATAATCACGGGAAAAGAAAAGCTTCACAAGAAAGCCCTTATTCCGGGCCGGATTTATAGGGGGCAAAATGGCCAATTGCCTTGGATTCCCCTGCCAGTGGCAGTCCCACTGTATACAAAAATGAAATAATAAAATTTATTACTTTCTTTCGTTACATTTTGCACACGCACACAAAAAAAAATAAAAATTAAGTTTCTTCATTTTACTATAAAACTATCACTTCCACTACTAACACCAGGGGAGAGTGAGGTTCTTTGCACGAAAGCGACTTGGAGGAAACACCTGAAGCAAGACATGAAGCATCGTATACATGTATTTAATTTTAAAAATATTTAACCTTTCTTGACTTACTTGACTTAAACCCTTGAACCCCGAGTGGGGCATAGGTCATCTACCAAGGTCCTCCACCTTGCTCTGTCCTGGACTGCGGCTTCAATCTGGCCCCACGAGAGTCCCAGCATTTTGGCCTCACTTGTAGTTGATCTTTGCCATATTTAACCTTTCTATCTATGTTGAACTTGTCAGTTCCGTCTGGATTCAATAAACGGACTTTGTAATGTGAATTTGGTGATTTTCCGTGAATTTTTCTAGGTACGAATGAAGGACCAGCAAACCCGGGGTGTTCTTGACCCCCTCCCCCTCCTTCCCCCCGGTCTAAGCCTTGTTCTGTTCTTATTGCTAAATCTGAGACCATAAAGTTGATTTCTAAAATACGAGCTAAATTACTGGTAGGCGGACTAATTCATGAAAAGTAACATTCAACTAGAAAAGTAAACACGAAAGCGCCAATCAAATTACATTATATTATAGACCATTTTATTAAACCAGTATAGTTTCATTAAACCCATCTTCATGATCTTCATTATATTATTCATAAAGATAATTTAAAAAAAATAACAATGTCACAGTGTTTTATAACCTTTGCAAATACAACAGCACAAAGGAGAAAGTACAATGTAAAGTACAGAGCATGGCAATCTCATATGTTTTAAACATGTATACAGACTTAACCACCAGTTTGGTTCTGTGCCCTAGCTTTAGTAAGTAGTATCTCCTTCCAAAAATCAATTACCATCATTTTAAAGTATTGTTCAAAACTTTTCTAAGTACTTCAGAGGGGAGCAGTACACAAAAAAGTACAGCAGAGGAGAGCAGTACATAGAAAAGTACAGCAGAGGGGAGCAGTACACAGAAAAGTACAGCAGAGGGGAGCAGTACATAGAAAAGTACTACAGAGGGGAGCAGTACATAGAAAAGTACAGCAGAGGGGAGCAGTACATAGAAAAGTACTACAGAGGGGAGCAGTACATAGAAAAGTACAGCAGAGGGGAGCAGTACATAGAAAAGTACTACAGAGGGGAGCAGTACATAGAAAAGTACAAAGAACATTACAAAAGCGATGCGATCTCGTATTTTTGAAACATGAGTGACTGAGATGAATTTTAAGCAAGATAGTAAATATGTGGGTGTCATTTTAAAAATATTGAACAATACATTTTACGCCATTCTCTGCCTATGTAAAATGATTTAGTACATTGGACTTTTAAAAAATTGCTTGCGACACAGTCTGGCTTTCGTAGAGACGATTATTTTTTTAGTACCACGACCCAGCCTGCATCCTGAAGTGCGGAGACACGCCAGCCCTCTGATTCCCGTATGAGCTCAGCTTAGATGCCAGTCCAATGCTGCCATCTGTAGGAAGGCCCATATGACAAAAGTTCTCAAACCCTAAGACATTCAGCACTAGGAAACGGCAGATTCCATGTTTCAGTAATAATTGCATAGGCATGTGTAGTGTAAAATCAACAACCAATGTATAATGTACGTGAAACAACAACGAAAATATATATAATATACATAATGGAGGTATAGGTACATGTAATTTACTGTTAAACAGATATAATATCATGTGACTCAAAACTGAATTTGCAATTTAATGCACAATTCCCTCTCCTTATTTCAAAATTCAAATCGGAATCCCAAGGTCTTAAGTTGGATTAAATGATGCAAAAAGGGAGTAAACGAAACAAATGTATTTGTAATGTGCTTTAACTATACGATATTCAACACAGGGAACAGACTGATTCAACGTGTCAATAACAATTATATTACAAAAAAAACAACAAAAAACTTACATTCAATGCAGACTGTACATAACACGACAAAGGCAAGAAATAATCAGTATAATAATCAACCAAAATATCAGTGTTCTGGTGGTGACAAGCTTTTCAACACAATTTACAGGTAGATTCAGTTTAAATAATGATAATGTCAAATAACGCAACCTTGAATGAATCACAATTTTATACTGCACATCCAATCGTGGAAGACTTGGCAATGTTTTGTCAAGTCTCATGCACTTTCTTCTGTAGACCTGTCGCATATTCTTGACATACCTGTGCTAAACGCGTGCCTCCTAGTAGACAGTTGCCACCTACTGTAAAAACGATTTCCAGGTTGTTCCTGAGTGTTTAAAATTAATAATATTATTATTTAAAATTATTATAGTAATAAGTGATGTTATTGAAAATCATCATCGGCTCCTTTAAACCAGTATATTTCTCTGTAGTAACAATAAGTGCTAGAATGAACGAATGGTTATGCAGTAAGATAAGCAAGTACTCTAGAAAAAAGACATTTTAAATATTACAGAAAATTCAAATTTTTGACTGTCTGACGTCAACATGATAATTAGAAATACTCGACTCGAGTAGCTTTTATTTTCTTTACATGTGAGAAGGTGGTAGACAGCAGGGTAATATGGTCAATTTTAAGCAGGATATTAAATATTGTGGGCGTCGTTTTTATAATATAGACCAATACATCATACACCATTTTATGACTATGTAAAATAATCTAGCACATTGGACTTCAGAAAAATTAGAATGCGACCCATTCTAACTTTCGAACAGACGATTTTTACTACCACGTTACAGCCCGCATCCCTCAGGAGTGAGGAGCCACTGTATGGGGGTAGAGTGGATAACCATTCACTGTATAGTCACGGACGTTACGTTTTTGTACCACTTCATTTGTCACAGAAGGAATGTTTGCCTCATTTTTTGTCTTTTTTTTAAAAATCACCTTTTGCAACCTATGAAAGCGAGGGGCCATACAGTCAATCTCTGTAAGGGGGGTCTCATATTGAGCCCTGAACGGGACAGTCAGCTACAGGCGGAAAAGAAGTGCACACCGTAATAGATTCGAAGTAATTCTGGGGAGACACAGTCAGCTTCTGCCATTATTTCTTGGGTGTTCATTTTTGCTGGCAGCAATTGGCTGTGACGTTCTGGGATTAGGTGGGAGGGGGGGGGGAGGGAATAGTCAGATGCGACCAGCAAAATGTACACCAAAGACATAAAGGCAGAAGCTGACTGTGTCTGGCCGGCATTAGTGGTGACAGGGTCTTCCAGGATTTACTAAGTAAATATAGGAAATTATGGTGTGCACTTTTTGTCGGTTAGCACCTGACTGTGCCGTTCCAGGTTCAGTTTGATACCTCCCTAAGTATGACACCTGCCTTATCCGGGAAAGTCTGAATTTCCTGAATGCATAAATATCATAAAACTTTGAAAATATTTGATAAGGTGGATAGCAAACTTGATGTTTAATTGAATAATACAGTCACCCATATACTTTTCACATTAAAGATACATACCTAAATTCATTACAGTGTAAACTGTAAAACAATACATGAAAAAATAAGTGCATTCATTATGTATTTAAGCAGTGGTCGATAAACCTGCCGTAGTATATTACATTGAATAAAATATAGATCTATATATCTGTGTCTTAGTGGAAATTACAAAGATCGATAATCGATCGAAATATTCACAACTCAGAAGCGCAAAAAGAAAAAGATACTGTTTATCAATAAACCCCGAAAAACAGAATTTTTAGGATAAATTAGGTTAAGTGTCATTGAGTGTGACAATAGTTTTCAAATAAGAAAACTTGTTACACCCAGGGTCGTTATCGGTTACATTGAGGGGAGTTCGTACTTTGTAAACGGTGAATTCAATGAGAACAATATCGGTAACAACTTTACATAGGGAGAGAGTACATGAGAGAACATAATCAATAATTGTCCTCAGTTCAATCTTCACTAATGGTTAGATCTGTCTGGTGCTTTCCTGAAACAGCAAACGTTGAAAGAGCCTCGGCTGCCAGTGGGATTTTAGCATTTCTTTCATGGCTCCAAAAAACGGACCCGCTAGCACTCGGATTCTAGTAAGAGCTGTCGTAGGTTAAGAGACAATCACTTCACCAATCCATCTAACCCGTCGGTTGGCAACATTGTCTAAATTAATGTAATTCGGACATGAGTAAAGATAACGTATTCAACAATTGTCATGTCCGGCGGCTCAAAACTGATTTGGTAATTTGATGTGCCACTGCCCCCATATAGTCATGAATCACTTCTGATTCCAAAGATCTTAGATTCGGTGAAGAAATACAAAAAAAAAAAAAAAAGTAATAAATAAACCTTTGCAACACGAAAGCATTTTACAGTGAAATGTGCATCTAAGTTTGTGGTAGGACAACTTCGGCGAAGGGTTTTAAACTTCGCATGACACAAAAGCGATTCTTTGTTTGAATAATGAGGCCATAGTGTCATTTCAGCTTCAGTCCAGACAATAATTATCACTGAACCTGTATGGGCTTAAAGGTTCACAGGATGATATTAATGTATAGAGTGTCTCTCAAGATTTTGTGTCCCAACTGACAATAGGGCCAAATATTCTGCAGATGGCTGAGAAAAAAAAAGAAATGATAAGAGTAAATATAGACGGATTTGCAAAAAATAAATGTTGATTTGTTGACTGTTCACTCAAAAAAAAATCAATATTGGTCATCGATCAGCTTAAACATTTTGGTTTGTTTCCCATGGTAAGTCAAGCTGCCTTCCAATTGGCCAGTTGTAAAGCAAAGGTCTTGGTCTGGGCAATGTTTCGTACTGTACTGGATCAAAGCAGACAGGAGCGCTGGACCACTGGCTGATTGGTAATCGTGATATTCGTATTTGGAACATGAGCATGCGCTGCAGAATGGGTGGAAGTCCTGTCTGTTTGATACGTTCTTCTCTCTGAGGACTGGGTCCGAGTGCCGAGGATACAGCGATAAAAGCAAGCTTGACCAGTGGCCAGGGCTGGCTCATTGCCTCCTGGAGGAAGTTATCCTCTGTCGTTTGACTTTGAATTGTTTTTAGGTCTGTATTTGTAATGTAACAACAGGCAAACATATATCTGACAGCCGCTAAGTTATCCATGTCCAAGGCCCATTGCAGCGGAGATTTTTCATATCCGTCTTCGTACTCCTGTTTTCCAGTAGACATAACCAGTCCATTGTTCACAATCAGATACAAGTATTCGTTACAATCCACTGCCATGGTCATACACATCTGAAATGCTTCATTTAGGGAATTCCGATATGAAATGTGGACAATGGGGTTGGCACCTTTCTCTAACAAAACAGATAATGCGTCTAGCACTATCAAATAACCTAACTCATAAGTACTAGAATCACCTGCTTGTAATATGTGATCTATAACTGTGTGATTTCTTTTATCTACCAGATTAGGATCAGCTCCCTTGTCAAGCAAACATGAAACATTGTCTTGGTGATACGATGCATACATCAATGCAGTCATACCTTCATTATCTTGTTTGTTAGGGTCACCTCCGCTTTCCAGTAGAATTTCAACAGCCGCTTTGTAGCCTGTCCCTGATGCCATCATTAACGCGGTCTTGCCATCATTGTCTTGTTTGTCGGGGTCAACTCCCCTTTCCAGAAGCATTTCAACGATCTCTTCGCTTTCTGTCCCAGATGCAATCATTAACGCAGTCTTGCCATCATTGTCTTGTTTGTGAGGGTCAACTCCCCTTTTCAGAAGCATTTCAGCGATTTCTTTGTTTTCTTTCCCTGATGCAATCATTAACGCAGTCTTGCCATCATTGTCTTGCTTGTCAGGGTCAACTCCCCTCTTTAGAAGTATTTCAATGATCTCTTCGCTTTCTGTCCCAGATGCAATCATTAACGCAGTCTTGCCATCATTGTCTTGTTTGTGAGGGTCAACTCCCCTTTTCAGAAGCATTTCAACGATGGCTTTATTTTCTGTCCCTATTGCAAACATTAACGCAGTCTGGCCATCATTGTCTTGATGGTCAGGGTCAACTCCCCTCTTTAGAAATATTTTAACGATCTCTTCGCTTTCTGTCCCAGATGCAATCATTAACGCAGTCTTGCCATCATTGTCCTGCTTGTCAGGGTCAACTCCCCTTTTCAGAAGCATTTTAATGATCTCTTTGTTTTCTTTTCCAGTTGCAATCATTAACGCAGTTTTGCCATCATTGTCTTGCTTGTCAGGGTCAACTCCCCTTTTCAGTAGTATTTTAAATATCTCTTTGTTTTCTGTCCCAGTTGCAATCATTAACGCAGTCTTGCCATCATTGTCTTGCTTGTCAGTGTCAACTCCCCTTTTCAGAAGTATTTCAAGGATGGCTTTATTTTCTGTCCCTATTGCAAACATTAACGCAGTCTTGCCATCATTGTCTTCCTTGTGAAGGTCAACTCTATATTCTAGAAGAATTTCAGCAATATGTATGTTTTCAGACCATAACGCCATCATTAATGCAGTTTTGCCAGTCTTGTCTTGCTTGTTTCCAATAATATTTTAACAATCTCCGTATTTCCTGCATGTGATACCATCATTAACACAGTCTTGCCAGCATTGTCTTGCTTGTCAGGGTCAACTCCCCTTTTCAGAAGCATTTCAACGATCTCTTCGCTTTCTATTACAGATGCAATCATTAACGCCGTCTTGCCGTCATTGTCTTGCTTATCAGGGTCAGCTCCACTTTCCAGAAGAATTTCAATGATCCCTTCGCTTTCTGTCCCTGATGCAATCATTAACGCAGTCTTGCCATCATTGTCTTGCTTGTCAGTGTCAACTCCCCTTTTCAGAAGTATTTCAACGATTTCTTTGTTTTCTCTCCCAGTTGCAATCATTAACGCAGTCTTGCCATCATTGTCTTGCTTGTCAGTGTCAACTCCCCTTTTCAGAAGCATTTCAACGATTTCTTTGTTTTCTCTCCCAGTTGCAATCATTAACGCAGTTTTGCCACCATTGTCTTGCTTGTCAGTGTCAACTCCCCTTTTCAGAAGCATTTCAACGATTTCTTTGTTTTCACTCCAAGTTGCAATCATTAAAGCAGTCTGGCCAGCATTGTCTTGTTTGTCAGGGTCAATTCCATTTTTCAGAAGCATTTCAACGATTTCTTTGTTTTCTCTCCCAGTTGCAATCATTAATGCAGTCTGGCCACCACTGTCTTGCTTCTCAGGGTCAACTCCACTTTTCAGAAGCATTTCAACGATCTCTTCGCTTTCTGTGCTAGTTGCAATTATTAACGCAGTCTTGCCATCACTGTCCTGCATGTTAAGGTCAACTCCACTTTTCAGAAGCATTTTAACGATCTCTTCGCTTTTTGTAACTGATGCAATCATTAACGCAGTCTTGCCATCATTGTCTTGTTTGTTAGGATCAGCTCCCTTTCCAAGTAACGTTTTAACCGCCTCCATATTCCCTCTTTGTATTGCTATTATCAACGCTGTCTTGCCATACTTGTCTTGCATGTTAAGGTCAACTCCTCTTTCTATTAGTATTTTAAAAATCTCCAGATCTCCTGTGACTAGTTCCATCATTAACGCAGTCTTGCCATCATTGTTTTGTTTGTTAGGATCGGCTCCCTTTTCAAGTAGCGTTTTAACCACCTCCATATTCCCTCTTTGTATTGCTATCATCAACGCTGTCTTGCCATTCTTGTCTTGCATGTTAAGGTCAACTCCTCTCTCTATTAGTATTTTAAGAATCTCCAAATCTCCTGTGTCTAGTGCCATCATTAACGCAGTCTTGCCATCGTTGTCTTGTTTGTTAGGATCGGCTCCCTTTTGAAGTAGCGTTTTAACCACCTCCATCTTTCCTCTGCTTGTTGCCATCATTAACGCTGTCTTGCCATCCTTGTCGTGCTTGTTTTGGTCAACTCCCCATTCTATGAGTGTTTTAACCATTTTTACACTCCCTGTCAGTGAAACCATGATTAACGCCGTCTTGCCATTCTTGTCTTGCTTGTTAGAGTTAGCTCCCCTTTCTAGTAATACTTTCACAACGTCCATGTGTTCTGCCTCTGTTGCCAGCATTAATGTGGTCTTACCATAAATGTCCTGCATATTAATGTCAGCCTCCCTTTCTATTAGTATGTTAAGTAGTTCCGTTTTTCCTGTCAGGGAAGCCATCATTAACGCTGTCTTACCATCACTGTCTTTTGTGTTGGGATCACCTCCCCACTCTAGTAGAGTTTTAGCAAGCTCCTCATTTTCGTGCAGTGAAGCCATCATTAAGGCGGTCCAGCCACTTATGCCTTTCTTGTTAGGGTCACCTCCATTCTCGAGTAAAATTTTAGCAACCTCCATATTTCCTTTCTTCGATGCCATCATAAGTGCTGTCTTGCCATCCTTGTCTTGCTTATTAGGGTCAGCTCCCCTTTCTAGCAGTATGTTAACAACCTCGATAGTTTCTCTCTCTGACGCAATCATTAACACATTCTTGCCATCTCTGGCTTGCTGGTTAATGTCAACTCGACTTTCCATTATTAGCATTCTGACCACCTGTAAATTCCCTCTTTCTAATGCCCACAGTAACGCTGTCTTGCCATCCTTGTCTTGTTTGTTAGGGTTAACTCCTCCTTCCAGAAATGTTCTAACCAGCTCTATGTTTCCCATGTCTGTTGCCATCATGAACGCGGTCCAGCCATTTTTGTCTTGCTTATTAAGACCAGCTCCCTTTTCTAGTAGTGTTCTGATTATCTCCAGATTTCCTGTTAGGGAAGCCACCATTAACGGTGTCTTGCCATCATGGTCGCTTTTGTTCGGGTCACTGCCCCGCTCAAGTAGTATTTCAATAGTCTCCATATTTTCTATCATTGAAGCCATCATTAACGCTGTCCATCCACTATTGCATTGCTTGTTAGGGTCAGCCCCCCATTCTAGTAGTGTTTCAACAGTCTCATAATACCCCGTCAATGAAGCCATCATTAACGCTGTTCTGCCAGCCTTGTCTTTTTTATTTGGGTCAATCCCAGTCTCCAGTAATATTTTAACTACCTCTTCATTTCCAGACTCTGACGCCATCACTAATGCTGTCTTGCCAAAGTTGTCTTCCTTGTCAGCTTCAGCTCCCCTTTCTAGGAGTACTTTAAAAACCTCCATATTTCCAGTCTCTAGTGCTATCATTAACGCGGTCTTGCCATCACTGTCTTCCTTGTTGGGGTCAACTCCCTCTTCTAATAGTATTTTAACCCTTTCCATATCTCCCCTCTTTGATGCTACCATTAGCTCAGGGGTAGAATCTCCATCATATTCCTCCTGATAGTGTGGATCAACCCTGTTGTCCACATGTTCCCCCGGAACTGATGTCATTATTGATTTCACTGCGACAATGCTGTGTAAAGTCAGTTAAACTTAAATGCCTTTGTCACGTGTGGTATAGCAACCGTACTTGTGGATTAGTGTTTGTGTCAAACTTAACGCTGTCCATTAAGACTGTCTTCCTTGTTAGTGTCATCTGCCGTTTCTCCTCCGGGGCGGAGGGTTGGGGGTGGTGGTGGTGGTGTTTCCCTAGATCACTGACGCATTCCTCCGTCTTTTCGGGCCTTTGATTGTCTCAGCTCCAATTGGAAGGAATATCACAAGAACTAAATGATTACCTTCCACAGATGACCAACAACAGTGGAGCAAAAATGTCTTGTAGAAACCAGGAATAATTCACACCAACTGAGCTTGGTGTATTAAAATGTTTCTGTATCACTTCCCACCATTTCTGTCAACAGCACAATCAATAATTATTTATTGATGATGAGCTGGTGTCAGTTTTGTACTTACTTAAATGTGGAGCAAACACGCTGCTAGTACTGACATCTTTCACTACATCTCACAAAGCAATATCCACTCAATGAAGTAAACATTCAAATCCTGTGTCCAATAGACTTCAGTCTGAGATCCTAAATGTTCCAGAATGTTCCTCCGTAACTGCAGGACGTCATCATTTATTTTCTTAGTTATTTTCTGAAATGTTACAGGTGAACAGGTTACTCATTAGGTCATAAATCACTGAACTGGTGAAACATAACTTTCTCATCTTCATGTCAAACACTCAGTCTTCTATTCCCTTTCCTGCATCAAACATGAAACGGGCGTGATTTTCGTGAAATCATTAAACCTGGTGTATACTCACTGGGCAGCAACTGCACTTTGTTGGTTTTTATGTGTGTATAGGTGTTGTTGTTGTTGTTGTTGTCATCGTCGTCAACGTCGTTTTGTTCTGTTTTTGGTTTATTGGTTGTTGTTGTTTTTTGATCGTTTGTTTCTTTTATTTTCTTAGTCTTGGTTTGTTTGTTTGTGTGTTTAATAAGCATAGCTATTCCTATTATCGTCAGTTTCATTATCCATCTATCTCCATTTCTTTGTCGTCCAGGAACTATGTTGTATGTCAAAAATCTGAAAGAATGAAAATTTGATAGAGTATAGATTTTTTCCCTGCGGGACAAGTTTCAGATCGAATGGATTACAAGTTTTTAAGATATTAAGTACTGTCATATTAAATTATGTTTTGGCCACAAAAAAAAAACCGTCCACAAAGAACAACGTAAGTCGACATGCAACAGTCAGCGCAACACGACAACTAGTTGCATGTCGACATACCATAGTTTTCCCGGACGCTTTGAAGCATTCTAAAAATAGCCCTAATGTAGGCTATCGTGTCATACGACATCGTGACCTACTCTTTCACTAAACAATAGGTTATTTGGCCTATTTCCTGTCCCTTTTTTGTTTTCCTACATCTGAATTTAACCCCCAAACTGCAAAACCTAACCCCCAAACTGCAAAACCTAACCCCCAAGCTGCAGAACCTAACCCCCAAGCTGCAGAACCTAACCCCCAAGCTGCAGAACCTAACCCCCAAGTTGCAGAACCTAACCCCCAAGCTGCAGAACCTAACCCCCAAGTTGCAGAACCTAACCCCCAAGCTGCAGAACCTAACCCCCAAGTTGCAGAACCTAACCCCCAAGTTGCAGAACCTAATCCCTAAGCTGCAGAACCCAATTCCCAAGCTGCAGAAGCCAATGGTGAAGAGCCCGACCCCCTTCCCCAAGACACAAAATCCAAAAGTAGAAAACGGAAATGAGGAAAAAGCCAATATGAGCACATGAAAGAATTATACAAGAACGGAATGGAATGTACAAGTTCCAGAGGAAAACTTGTGCCACAACGGAAAGTCGGACGTGGCTGCAATGATATGTGCGAAAGACAATGTCATAAGAAAGTCAAGGAAGAACAAAGGCAGGCTTATTATAAAATTCAAATGGTTTTTATTTCTTATTTTTCACTTTTCATTGCAATGGATGACGGCTGACAATGAATAACTAAGATCATTTAAACTTTTTTAAACAGTGGATTAAAACTTCGAGGACCATTCAAGCAGGATTTGAATTGTTTGTTTATTGCTTATCTATATCTATATTAATAAAAGTGAAACTTTATGATAATTGCAGCGCGCCTTTCGCTACCGATTCGGTGACCCTCAGATTTTATACAGCGCTTAGTATAGACTGTCGTAGGAAAAAAAAAAAAATTAATAACTCGCAGAACGTTTGTATTAGCTTCTAAGTTGCGACATAATTGCGTTCGATCTATTTTTTCGGCAAATTAATGTAATAATGGAGGCTTTTTTTAGTACGCAACGTAGAGAAATGAAACTTGGCACATGTATGTAAAATTTATTAAGCCTGTACGTGTCGAGCTCATTTTTTCCCGAAACTCTTTACTTTTTCCAGAAATTCAGTTATAATTATCAGTTATCAATTCATGATTGCGAATACGACGTGATAATGTACTTCCGTCAATCCCGTCATTTCCGCCTCTTACCGGAAATGTAAACTAGAGTTCACGATCCAGCCACCCCAAGAAAACTTTGATAGTGATACCGAGTATAGTGTTATACAGATGAGGTGAGTGCCATTCATTCATACCAAGAAAACTGTGCGTAAATATTTAGATCATATTTTACGAACACATGAGCCCATGAAAAATCCTCGGTGCGGACTACTGTGCACTGTGTACTACTGTAATACTGTCCTATCTATCTATTGATCGCCGATTTTATGTGGATGACCCAAAGTGTCTCGACATCAATGTCTTTGTGCTGATTCCTTTCGGTCTGGAGTGGTGAGCTTTGTTTTTTACTATTCGAAGAATGGGGCAGTTACTAGTTAATGTAATTGAGATTGGTTCCGGTATCTGTATCACACTCACAAAACAACTTCCGGTTAGGACTGGTTTGAACGATGAGATTGAGTTAGACTATCAAGTATGAAACTTTGTGTGTTCTCAATGTGCCTAGACTAGGAAAAAGAAAGGGTCTGGAATTGGGAGATTGACGCTGCAGGGCCAAAAGTACAGGTTTGTGTTTTCAATATGCCTAGGAAAATATTATAATTTTCCATTAACACATGACGTTATCACTTCCTGCGATGTGTTCACTAACAAACAAACTAACCCGTGCGCAAATCATAGCCATTTGACGGATGCTGACGGGATGCGCGGGACGTCAACGCGCAAAGGGAGAGCAGTAAAACGTATCTAAAAACAAACAAACAAACAAAAATAAAATAAAGCTAAAGGAACAGGCAAAATGAAGCAGGTCCATAATAATCACCCAGAACTGAAACTAATACATCGATTTATCCCAGGCAGGGCCGGGCAACTTAGCTAGTATATTATTGTATAGGTGAACTTTGGAGGCTATGTTAGCCTACTCCTCCGTTAAAACTTAGCCCACAAGCTTCAAATTTTACAGACGTCGACAGTATCTACATACCCAGGTTTTCGTCACATAAAACATACGAAAATTCCTGACCCCGAATTTATCAAAATAAGATTTTTTTCTGTCTTGTTTTAATTCTTGTCTTGTTTAAAGGTCTTGTTTGAATTCACCATTTTTAGTGAACCGGAAGAATGATACCATTGTCAATGAACCGGAAGAGAGATCTGATTTTCAAAACGAGCACGGTTTGACGCGCCGACTGAACGCGGAAGTTTGGTTCCGCACCAAGAAACGAAACCGTTCGTAGAACGCGTAATTAAATAAAATAATTCTGTGTGAAATTGTGGTGTAACAGTAACTTCTATTATGGAATCCAAATGCCGTTCTAATGTAGCCTAGATCTAGATATACGATTGCGCTTAGTACATGGAAAATTTGCAAGATACATCTTGCGCGGGTCGGCTAGTTAATTAATAAATTTGTTTGCGTTATATCTGATCTTTTTATTACTGTTCAATTTTATTGTTGGGGTATCGTTTTATTCAAACTTATTGGACATTAACAAGAATCTATAAAAACTGGTTTAGATTGATTAATCTATTGATGAAAAAAATCAATTAGGTACATATCACATTGTGCTATTAAATTTTTATAGCTCTACACCTGCTCTTCGTACTTTTCGTCCATGAAAACTATTGTAGGCCCTATGTCCATTTACACAGGCTACCAAGAAATGAAGAAGCGTTGCTTGATTGTGTGTAGACTTACAATAATGTTCCCGGATGAAATATAAAAACAATCATACTGTTGTAACTCTAGTATCTCAATATTGAAAGAAATTATTATAAAAATAACGCTGTAGTCATATGGAGGATGAAATTACAAAACATTTGATATAAGTAGTGTGACTGTACGACGTCTACAACCTAAATAAAACAGTTTTTTGCTTCTCCTGAAAAGTAGCGATTTTGGCATACACCAATGTTCCTGGACGGCGACGATTTATCTCTCTATCTCTACATCTATCTACCTATCTGTCTGTCTGTCTGTCTGTCCTTCAGTCCGACCATCTATCGATCTATCTATCAATCTATCCATCCATCCATCCATCCACCTACCTATATATCTATCTATCTATCTATCTATCTATCTATCTATCTATCTATCTATCTATCTATCTATCTATCTATCTATCTATCTATCTATCTATCTATCTATCTATCTATCTATCTATCTATCTATCTATCTATCTATCTATCTATCTATCTATCTATCTATCTATCTATCTATCTATCTATCTAATCTACTGTGTTGCTAAATTATTACTCGGCTAGTAGAAAAAGCCTTTTGTTACACTTACCTTTAATGCATAGATAATCAGCTCCGTACTTAAATCTCTAATTAATGTAGTGTAGATAATCTCTATGAATACTTAATGGTTAGTAATGTATTTATTGTCCATGGGTCTACAAATTAAATTTAAAACAAAGAAAATGACATTAAGTCGCGCCATATCGAAAACAACAGTATAATAACTAATTTACATAGTTTTCAATCATATTACAAAGGAAGTAAGGCCTTCAGTGTGAGCATGAAAGGCTTTATAACTGCTGAGCCTTAAATGCTACAACATATATTGCTCACAAAAAGACGTAAAGGTGGACGTGGGCATACTTTAAAAGGTCTTGAGGTTCGCTATATCTGTAATACTTCCGCTGATTTTTGAGCCACAACAGAGTTGAACAGATGAAAGTGTTCCAACATCTTGAGCAGGAAAAAAAAAAAAAACGCATTTTCTTCGAGTAAAATCAAAAAGTATGACAGGAAATTTCTTCTGCTCCCCAATTTACACATTAGTAATCCAACCGCAACTTTAAAAATCACATTTGTTTTTCCCCTAGACAGTAGGCCTATTATTACATTGAAAATTAGATAATACATACCTGAACCTGTTGGTTTTAAAATTATTCCCTAGTAATACCATCTAGAGACATTTCATTTAGAGGCCAATGAGTTGATAGTTTCAATCGACTACAAAGAGCTCCAGATGAGACATGGACAACTTATATGTTATTGTATATACATGACACACACAAGCACTCCCCCCCCCCCCGGCCACACACACATACACACACATACACATACACACACAAGTCTAAGACAAAGAAGTTCAGGCCTGGCGCTTACTTAAAAGGTTCCGCATGACGGATCTAGATTACCACTTTCGTTCCATACTATCTGCGCATAGCAGGACACAGGTACACTCTAATCATGTCAATTCTTGCCTGTGATACAGTGAGGAAAACGGGACCTCAGTTCTTGCTATCTCCATTTTCCTGAAAGCTGTAGATATTTCACTTCAGTGTGCAGAAGAGGTATAACAAATGCACACTTCGATACTTATTCAACAGGCGTGGTGGCATTTATCATGCTGTTTCACTTTTCGAATTTATTCTAACTCCTTACCATAAATACTAAAGCCTCAAACGTTTAACGTTGAATTTCTCATTTTACAAAAGGTGGAGCTGGAAGAAATAAGAACTAAGGTGCCGAAAACCAGGATAATTAACCAAGGCGGTGAACTTACCTGTTTGATAAAACAATTGAGAATATCATGGAAGTCAATATCTGTGTGAATCACCAATTAGTTAGGCACATTTCGTGTTTCTTGGTGCTGCACATACTTATAGACAACAGCGTTAGGTCTAAGTTAAATTTGGCCTTCTCTGCTGTTCTGAGATCAGCTTTGGCCAACACTTCCTGTTTGTGCTATCTCCATTTTCTGAAAAACTGGAGACCAGAGACGCACAACAGATAGGCAGAAATATAAAATAGTGACTGGTTTTGAAAAGCTATTCATTTCACGGCGTTTCCCGCTGTGCCTTTCATTCAGTTGTGGGACATTCAATGTTATCAGCTGAAATTTCTTTTTCTATTTGTGTAAGTGTTGAGGTCTTTAGTTTAGGAGGTTTCGCTGTCGGTGGCATTCACACCTCACTTTTCTTGTTTTTATTTTTCTTGTTGTTTTTGTGCTTTTTTTTGTGGTAAGGATTAGGTTTTTTTTTAGAATTTTGCCCGCACCCCCCCCCCCCGCAACCCCCCCCCCCGCAACCCCCACCCCCCACAAAAAAAAAATCCAACACGCCTTCGCCGACCAGGGTTCTAATCTAACCCGGAAACGTCGGCATGAAAGGCGAGCACCTTGATTCTAAACTAACGTGTCCCCGTCTTCATTTATGTACCTGTTCATTCGTTGATTTATTTGCTTACAAGATTCTTCTTTCTTCTTAAATCTGCACTATTAAAATACACACAGATAGACAGACAAAAAAACTGACAGAGGAACAGGCGGATAAATAGATAGACAGGCAAGCAGACTGACAGACAGCTAGGTAGCTAGACAAACAGACAGACAATTAGATAGATAGATAGATAGATAGATAGATAGGTAGATAGAAAGATAGATAGATTGAGAGATAGGTAGATAGATAGATAGACAGATAGATAGATAGATAGATAGATAGATAGATAGACAGATAGATAGATAGACAGATCTAGATAGCTAGATAGATAGATAGATAGATAGATAGATAGATAGATCGATAGATAGATAGGTAGATAGATAGATACATCACAACCTCCGATTCTAGTAGTGGTGGTGGTTGTAATGGGGATGGTGGTGGTAATAATGATGGTGATGGTTGTGGTGGTGATGGTAGTTGTGGTTTTGGTGGTAATGGTGGTGGTGATGGTAGTGATGGTAGTTGTGGTTTTGGTGGTAATGGTGGTGGTGATGGTAGTGATGGTAGTTGTGGTTTTGGTGGTAATGGTGGTGGTGATGGTAGTGATAGTAGTTGTGGTTTTGGTGGTAATGGTGGTGGTGATGGTAGTGATGGTAGTTGTGGTTTTGGTGGTGATGGCGATGGTGGTTCTGGTGATGGGGTGATAGTGGTAATGGTGGTGGTAGTGGTGGTGGTGATAATGGTGGTGGCATTGGTGAAGTTCAGGGCCAGACAAATGGAGAGAACACAACGGTTGTGTCCTCTGTTGTGTCCAGATGTGTAATGTTACTTAACTTATCTCTGTTTATGATTTCGATGTTACCCGTTTCTTTCCTGTGGTTGTTGTGATGACGTTAACGTAAAACATGTACACACACTTACGCTTTTGTTAAACTTGTTGATATTTATTTTTAGATCTGTTTTGTTACAATGCAGGCATGTTCAATTGCCTATTCTGTGTAACAGGACACGAGGAAAGAAAGGCTTCTCAGAACACATTAGAAAATCGCTGGCAATTGGTTAAATTTACGCCCACATATAAATAATTATATGCAAAGTCAACACTGATCAGCAGCCTGTAATGATTTTGTGGGCGTGCTGTACAAAGTCTACAATTTCACCTCCGTGATCTCTCTGCCAGACACAAACTTTCAACCCCGTAAGCAATATCTTTGTCAAGCAATGACTACGAAGCTTGGGCGGTGGCCAACAAATAAAGTGTTTCAAACTTCTCGCAGGCAGTTCCCCTCAAGGAAATGTGCTTGGATATAAAGATTTATTTGGGCCTAAGAAGGTGTTAAAAAGCAACCGAAGCATTTCAGAGTGACAATCTGAGCAGTGTGAATAGATTTATTTATGTGAACATTTTATGATATGAAATAAACGGTCGGTCGATAACATTACAAGTATGACGTAATGCTTTTCTCAGGAATCGGGTGGAAAGTTTAGTGTACAATTTAACACTGAACAACATGATTGTATGCTGCACTTAAATTTGACACGGTTTTTCAGTCCTATCGGATCAGGGAATGTTAAATTCATTCAGGCTCTGAAACAGTATTTCAGTGGGACCTGGGACTTCAGAATGGGGCCTAGGGATGTTTACTGTAGGCTATACCAACTGTGTCCAATAATTTGGTGTGACGCATGATTTTTTGCGGGAAGTCGGGCGTGGTACAAAACAAAGTTGAGACACATTGCTCTAGAGAGTCTACAGCAGTGGTGCTCAGAGTCTCAGGCCATATCCCCCCCCCCTCCTCCCTCCCGCCAGTTTACCATCCCAGGTTCCCCCCCCCCCCCCCGGAATTGTCATCGTTATACTTTTACATTGGTAATTATTGAAACAGTTTATGAAACTAAATTTCTACTTTAAGTAAGAGAGTAAATTTTTCGCAGCGAGTAACCACTCCAATGTGTTACATTCAAATAGACAGAATACACTCCTGCCGTGGTTGTTGACAAAATATTATTCAAAAAGGCTAGAAGCCAAGGCAGAATTTATCCATCCTTTTCCTTTGCGTTTGATTGTATTGTTTTAGTATTATTTCTTACGTGAGGCTTTGCCAAGTACAACTTTTTCATTTTGCCAAGTTTTGCCTTTGCACTAGGCCTTTTCTCTCTGCCGTGTTTCCGCAACTACCACCACAACCACCCCTCTCAAAAAAAAGAATAATTGGTCATTGTTAAGTGACTATAATTATAATATTGGTGTATAAAGCTTGCTCTTTTATAATAAAAATAGAAAGTTGTTATGGTAACCAGTCCTAGGAAATGTGAATCCTGGTTGAATGTCACGAATACTTGACCCCATTAAAACCCTCATCTCAAATAATGTAACCCTGTAGCCTAGTACACATTGTCTTTTGCGTACGTGCCAGACATACAGGCAGTAGAGGTAATATAATACAATGTATTGTTGTGATATTTCAGCTCATGCTCTGTTCGCTAAGTGGCGCTTTAAAAAAAAAAAAAATTCTATCTATCTTACAATTGGATGTCTGATGCGATGAGAACAATAGCAAAAAGGTTTATAGGAGTCAAAAAGTGCACAAAGCTTCTTGATGACGTGTGTCGTACAACGCTCGTGCGCAAACAGGAAACTGTGAACACGATGATAAATGGGCCAATCTGAGTGTCTAGCGCACACACTCAGTCAATCATTGACAAGCTCATCTTACCGTCTCGGACAGAGCAGCGCATCATGGCTATCACACGTTTTCATCTGTTGGGCATTTTCCTGATAATGCTGCTGTGTCTATACACGTGTGAAGGGCTACCTCGTATCGAGAGCCATCTGCAATGTGTATTTGACAATAAAGTGAGTGAAAACTGCTGCATGATTTTGAATGTTCAATTATGTTTCTTTTGACAATGCAAAGACTTAAATGCAGGTGTTATGCATCACATTTTTGGTTAAAAAAATACGGCAAAAGGCAAATTAAAAAAAAAAAGATGAAGAAATGGTATGTAGAAAAGCCTGGCGTACGAAATAATGCAGAAAAAAAATCATTCATTTTACCTGTTTACCTGTAAAACTTGTAACCTTTCTGGAAATGCCAGACCCTCTCCTTTAAATCTATGTGGACGACCGCTCTATACAAACAAAAATAATTCTTTCATAGATAAGTTGTGGCAAAACAATCCGCTCAATTTATAACTTCTATACGCAAATGACGCCATGGATTTGCTAAGGTAATGTAATAAAAACGTATAATACTTAAGGAAAAGATTGCAGTCATACTCCCCGGTTGTTAGTTTATTCGTTATTACTTTTACATGTCTATTGTTTGATCTTTAAGAGTAATGATAATAACGGAGTGCATTTAAATATAGTGTCTATCTCCACACTGTGGATCCAAAGCACTTTACAGTGAAATGTATTATGATAACAACTCTCTCTCTTTCTCTCCCTCCTTCTCTCTCTGTCTCTCTCTCTGTCTGTCTCTCTCTCCCTCTCTCTCTCACTCTCAAACACTCTCTCTCACACACACACACTCTCTCACACACACTCACGCATATTATCTCTCTGTGTCTCTCTCTCTCTCGCCCTCTCACTCTCAAACTCTTTCTCACACACACATACTCTCTCACACACACACGCATATTCTCTCTCTCTCTCTCTCGTTCACTCCCTTGTCCTCTTTCATATTTCCTCTATGCCTTTCCAAATGAATTTAATATGTTGTCAGTTTTATATTAGTCGATACAATCATATCACGTCGTTTTTCCGAATATTTTTATTTCCACAGATTTTCGGGCAGTACGATACTTTCTACGCGTCGCCGTGTAGACAATGCAGCTGCATGTATGGACAAATTGACTGCTGGTCGGTTTGCTGACACAATGGAGCTATGTGTCTTCAAGTATGTAGTGAAAGCTGAAAAACCAGTGCTGAAACATCGTGGAGACTTGGCTCACTACAGCTTTATTCGAGTTATTATTTATTGCTCTGTGAAAACGTACGGATTTCAGTTGACACCTCCGTGTTCAGAGAATTAGAATAAACTTAAATACGTCAATCAGAATTGTCGTTTTATGTATGTGGGAGTGAGGAGAGGATTGCAAACCTACTCCACGTGTCCTGTTTAGTGTGACTCAGTACGTGCGAGTGTATGCAAGTCCGTGGGTGGGAGCTGTTGTAATGTGGGTCTGAATTTAGGTCATACGCATTATGGTGCGCTCGGTACTCGCTGCATAGCCACGTTTAATTGGAGTGATCTTGTCAGTTGATGTAGAATGATAAAATAATGTAGGCTACACATATTACGTGTACAGTGGCGACCGAACTATTGAAATCATTTAATGCACTAGTATAATTTTACAGTAGAAGAGATGGGACAAAATGTGTTGAATGTAAAGAAACAAAAGAGATTGTAATTGATGTTAGGACAAATACGGCACCTTTACCACCATTAAGCATTGATAATGAAGAGGTTGAGCGAGTTGAACCTTACAAGTATATGGATATATATATCCACGGCAGTCTACATTGGTACACACATATTTCAAAAGTCCATTCAAGAGCTATCTATGCTCAAATGCTTGTGTGAAGAAATTCATATCCATCTTAAATGACAGCCACCATCCCCTGTTTCATCAAATTTCTAGATATTATTATAATACACATGAAAACAAACAGGGAAAGATACAGAAGATCGTTTTTGCCTTCTGCAATTCGCATCAGCAAGATGTGTGCCACCTTTCATTAAGGTCCTTTACCATGACATGTCACTTCATGATGTATGCCTGTTATTGATTTATTGAGTTTGTTTATATATATAATGATGCATAAGATCTGTGTACCATGTGTGTGCTGTTAAACGCTCTGCGAAAGAGAATTTCCCTTATAGGAGAATAAAGTGATTCTTATCTTATCTTACCTTATCTTAACTTAACTTATCTTATCTTAGCTTACCTTACCTTATCTTAGCTTATCTTATCTTATCTTATCTTATCTTTGCTTAGCTTACCTTATCTTAGCTTATCTTACCTTACCTTACCTTACCTTACCTTACCTTACCTTACCTTACCTTACCTTACCTTACCTTACCTTACCTTACCTTACCTTACCTTACCTTATCTTATCTTATCTTAGCTTAGCTTAGCTTAGCTTAGCTTAGCTTAGCTTAGCTTACCTTATCTTATCTTATCTTAGCTTACCTTACCTTATCTTATCTTATCTTAGCTTACCTTATAATACCGTATCTTATCTTAGCTTACCTCACCTTATCTTATCTTACCTTACCTTATCTTATCTCAGCTACCTTATAATACCTCACCTTATCTTATCTTAGCTTACCTTATAATACTTTATCTTATCTTATCTTAGCTTACCTTATCTTTTCTTAGCTTACCTTACCTTATCTTACCCTATCTTATCTTATCTTATCTTAGCTTACGTTATTTTATCTTACGTTATCTTATCTTTAGCTTAACTTAACGTATCTTATCTTATCTTACCGTATCTTATCTTATCTTATCTTACCTTATCTTATCTTAGCCTAACTTATAATACCTTAGCTTATCTTACCTTATCTTATCTTACTTACCTTACTTTACCTTATTTTAGCTTACGTTATCTTATCTTGCGTTATCTTATTTTAGCTTACCTTGTCTTATCTTATCTTATCTTAGCTTACCGTATATTATGTTATCTTAGCTTACCTTATCTTATCTTAGCCTATCTTATAATGCCTTATCTTATCTTTTCTTACCTTACCTTACCTTATTTTAG
>OZ007582.1:40095790-40161459 GCA_963931925.1 Onchidella celtica
GGCCTGACAGTAGGAGTCGAGCGTAGAACAGAACAGATACGAATTACGAGTGAAGTTAAAAGTGGAGTGACTGTGTCATCGTCCAGAGAGTTGATATAGACGCCTCGTCGCACTAGGCCAAAAGTGCGAACCGTGTCCTTTGGATCTACGCTCGTACATTGGCTACGAGCGTATAATGGTAGGCAATCCATAAGTCCACACTAACGAGACATGAATTTCTAGATCAGCCCAGTGACGTGAAGCTGAGTAGTAGGAAAGCCACCTGGCAATCCTCACAAGAGAGACAGTAATTAATGCAGAGTAGAATGATAGTGTGCATGGAAAGAAAGAAGTATTGAAGTCATTCATAGAACTAATCTTTTGTAGAAGTAGTACGTAGAGATTGTGTCTCATGTGATATTGAATGCCATAGTTTGTATCTCATGTGATACTGGAATTCTTGAATTACAGTTAATAAGTTCAGCGACAAGCTTGAGTTCCCACAATGGAATTTTGATGTAGCCACTATTTGATGCAATCATATCTATTGTATCTGCAATCATATCTATTGTATCTGCAAACATATTTATTGTATCTGCAATCATATCTATTGTATCCGTAGTAATAAATTAGTATGGCCCTTCAGGCCTGATATATATATATTCAACAAGTGTGTTATTACTTATTCTGGTTGTGCCTGGACGAGTGTGAGTGGCCTTTCGATTAGTCGAATGCGCTAGTATCTCCAAAGACCTTACTCACCTCGAATCTTGACAAGTTACATGAAATGTAAACCTTTCTACATGTACAAATAAGCTATCAAAGAATTTACTTACACGAAATGTTGTTAATGCAACATGATCCATCGAATTTCTGCCGTAACATACTATAAAATTGTATAATTACTTTATACAATGCGCTGTTGTCTTAGTAGATTTAATCTGTCAGTTTACACAACTATCAAGGGTATTTTACTAAAGCTTTCTGTCCATTTCTACTTGAATAGTTAAAAACATTAACACATTTTTTACATATAATTGATACACACAAATTGCTACTTATAGATTCTAGAATGATATGTAGGTCATTTTTGAGATCCCCTCGTATCTTTATATTATTCCAAGATGATGATGATGATGATTCTGATATTATTTCTCTTTATTTCGAGTGTAAATAAGATCTGGTGTTCTTGTTATTATCACTGTATATTGCTGGTTAGCATTCTGTAACATTTCAAGTGGATCTGGACAGGTGGAGTTCATCATGTGAAAAAATTGAGTGTGTGTTTATTTTTATGTGAAGTAATCAATTTCTGCTGGATGATGGAATGGCACCATCTGTCAGTTGGGATATTAAAATATTGTTGCTTTTTTCTATGTGTTCTTTTCCGACCCTTTCTCTCTGCATCATTGTAACTTTGTAGGTAGATCTGATTGTTCTGACATATCAAGCACATTTCTGATTTTGAAAAATTAAAATAAAATTCAGATGACTATACATTTATGAGTCTTAAAATTATTTCATACCTTGCCACTAAGTGTAAGTCAGTGGTGCCAAGCAAAAAATACAATGCATATTTAATTCATGGACAACTAATTATAAACAAAATAATAATAATACCAATGGACACAAGTAGAGTTAGTGTTAAAGTCTAGTCATAATAATATCAATTTGAATGGATTTTCAATCCTTTTTGTATATCAATGCTTTTTAATGCACGTTTATTTCCTCTTAAATGTATCTCAGTTTACAAGAGTCAAGAAATTATGCTTCATTATGATACCTGATGACAGTGATAGTGAACAGTTTAAACTAAGGTTGAAATAGACCGTGGTCTTGATTTGTATAAAGAAAAGAATAGGGGGTATAATATGGACTTGGGGGGGGGGGTATAGACTGGCCTAGCCCAAAGCATACCCCGAGGTATAAACTGGCCTAGCTACACCGGCCCAATGTCTCAGAGACTGAACAGAGAAATGAGCGACCTACAGTAGGACCTACTATGCCTTTCACTACTTTGAGTGTCTTCCAGAAACCATGAGCTCAAAACAGCCTACGGCAGGCGTTTTAATTCTGAGGAGTCGCGACCCCCGTCATCCCTGCACGTTGGTGGGGAGAGTGAGATGGGGGCTATTTCACTTTTGGCAAGTAGACTTATCTTTAAAAAAAAACACGAGGAAACTTCGGGGTCTGTTTATCTGTCTGTCTGTCTCTCCTTCTCACCTCTTTCTTTCTCTTTGTCCCTCTTTCTGCCCGTCTTTCTCTCTCTCTCTCTCTCTCCTTTTGATTCCTCTCCCGCTGACTTTTGGACTAGTTGTATCTATCAATTATATTAATTTGTGTCTTCACTGCTCTGAGCTAAGCATAAGTCATTTTTGACACTTTTGACGTATTATAAAAAAATTCTCTTTTCCTGTCATACAGTGATTTATGCCATGATTCTATTGGATTATTACATTTTCGTACTGGCTAATTTCTTTTTTTTTAAAATATTATATGACAGATTTCATGCTCAGGAATGGACTGTCTGTTGCCTTTTGGCATTAAGTCTGACGCGTGTCAGTATCGTGGAAAGGTGGCGATTTCCATTATCATATTCCCATAATATTAATCCTTAAGATACCCAATTTTCCCCCATGTCACCACATGTCGGTGTGCGCTGATTTCACCCACACAAATATCCAATTCCGTATTGCAATTTAATTAAATTTGAAACACTGTGGGTCTGGTACAATTTTGCTCAGTCTCGCGGTGGGAGGGAAGTAAACAACAGGCGACACACTTGTAAACACGCAGACGATCCTGGAGCAAGGCCCAGAATTATGTTTAGCCAAGAGGCTACAAAACTTCTGTTAGAAAAAATACGAATATTGGTTGATAGAGGTAACTCAGCTTGCCGATACTTGCGCATATTTACATGAAAAAACCTAGAGCCGTCACAGGTTGATATTTTTAGTTTCGTCAGTCTAAATACGGGAAGCATCGCCACCTCAATCCTAAGAAAGAGTTCAAAATTGGATTTTTGTTTTTGTTTCGGGCTTTTTGCTTTCTCTCCGATTCGTGGACATTGTTGGTCTGTTTCAATAAGAGCGAGTTGCAAAATTCACACCTTGATCTCCGAGACACGCGAAGAACCCAGAGATAGACCGCTTTCATCCAAAAATATCGTTGGGGATACGTCGTGGTCTCTGGTACAAAGCCAAATAGAGGAAATACTGAGTTGTGTCTTCACTGTTCTGCAATGGCGTATAGGCCCACGGCGGACGACGTCACAGAGTGTTTCTGCTTTGTTCTTCCGACACCCAAGATGGCCGGTGGATCAGCTGATGAGTCTAAGTGATTAAAATGCTTGCTGGTTGCATTGTAGTTGACTGTTATGACAGGGCTGGAAAGGATGGATCCAAGATGGTCAGATTCCCTACCATCCGTGTAAACAAAGGAAAGGAAGTGAAATAATTGACCGAACGTCTCTCATGTGCTTGTACACACGTGCCATTGTTTACTGAAGTGAACTACTTTCAGCTCTCCGCCGGTTGGTTTGCGACACCTCAAGTGATCGCAGTGCAAATCAGCTAACAAGTCAAAATCAATGCTACAATCGCCATGGTGATGCGTCAATCCTTGCATCAAAGATGGCCGATATGCGCAATGGGCCTATAATGTGAAATACCACGCGCCCCAAACAACCCCCTTCATCTGAATTCCTTAGAAAATGTGTTAGTTTGCAGTGGACGAATGAAACTGTGCAGAAGATCCATGTTTAGAGACGATCACAGCCACAGGCTTTTGCACGACTTTCAATTTAAAAAAAAAAGATGGTTATAATAGTTTAGGTTGGGTAGCAGCCCAAACTCGTCGCATTTGGCATGGGGCTCGTCCTCCTCTCCCGGGTATCACCACTGCAGCGGCTGGCAGCCAACGGCTCCCCACTACGGCCTAGACAGACTCGCTCCCGAACACCTGGTCAGGTCGACCCGAGGGGCCCTGGCATCCTGGTCTGTTGGAGTGAATCTCGCGGCGAGAAGCGACGAATGAAATTGTGGGTACATGATCACATTACGTTCAATGATGACAAAATTCAAAGTTGATAGTACACCGCTGTGTTTTAAACAGAAACGATCCTAGGTCTCCTGTCTGCGTTTTGTGGAAACGTATCAACTTTCCATGTCATTATTTTGGTAGTTTGGTGATTCTTTCCGGTGCAGACTGATTTCAGTCAGGCCATTGCGCGAGGACCAGTTTAGCTTCTGTAGTCCACATCTCACCTGGACAAAATAGGCTTGATTGAGAACGCTGGGTGGCCCAGTGGAAGTGAGTTTTAAGATAACCCAGTGTATATAAAAACATATTGTATAAATGGGTAGTTCTATCTGCCAGATGGTAAGATGGTAAATTAATAAACAATTTTGTCACACCGTTACCACATTTAAAACAAAAAAATAGCCAGAGGTTTCCTACAGCACGTTAAGAATATATTTACGAAGATAAAGGACATTTATCGAGGTCTTCCCTAGGCCGATGGCTGAACGGTCAACAAAACTCACTACTTTCTCTTTCGGCTTTGTGAAACAACCCATTTGTTGATTTCACCACTAGGTGACGTTGCTTATCCCATGAATGCAAACGCTCAAAATGTTCCCTTTACCGCATCCAGTATTTTTGCTTAGCTGCACAAAAAAAAAAAATAATAATAATAAAAAAAAAATGCAGGAACCTGCATGGAGGTCAAGGACATTCCTATCCAGTTCAGTCTGAGGTGCAAGTTTTACTCCTGGTCAGGACAGTCGTCCTTTCATCTGCTAAATAGAATGCCGATTTGTAAGACCAATCATTTTCACTCAAATGATGGCAAAAACAGCATAATTACAGTAATAAACATGCATCTTAGAAAATAGTCCCTAAGACCCCAAGCCCCACCCTAACCCCTTTCCTTTTCTTCATCAAAAAGGCAACATTACTGTGATCATAAACAAAAATCACTCATGAAAATATACATAATTGCACTACTTGCAATTTTTTGTTCTGTTTTTCCTTAACTCCCATGTTAGCCAAAGTAATCATGCTGTACGTTGATAAATTGTAAGATGATAAAGTAATGCCACGATGAAGTTACATACTGCTGAGGGTAATTAACTGACTAGCGCAGATTGTAATCAGACTCCGTGTTATTGCTCGTCCTGCAGACTCTGCGCCTAACACGCAGCTGGCATTCTGGACCGAAAAAAACCCTCAAAATTTAGATCTGTTATTTCGCTGTTTGATGACACGGACATATGGGGTGAGAGATGTCACAAGCTTGTTTGCATTTGTGTCTGCCCTATATAAGTTACTACAATGGTCTATCCAAGTAATTCGGGTTGCTGACATTGTAGAGATCACGGCAAGCAGAGTTAGACATACAGGTAAGTAAACTGTTTGTGAAGACCGTGCTGCCCAGATACTTGAAATTCTCTACCCACTTCAGTCAGGCTCAGTGGTGGTGTTTGACTGAGGCCAGTTTGTGTTCGGGGCTGCTTGACCAAGACCACCCTTATTCATCAGGCTGACTATCACCCGGAAAGCCTTGACTCTTCTGCAGAGCGGTGGTCAGTTATCTGCTGGTATGTGCTCTCCCTCTCAGATGGTCAAAAGAACATTGTGGTATGCTTTGGAAGTTGCAGTTCGAAAAGCCTCGTATTCTGCATGGATTCCGTTTTTTCTGGCGCTTTGCAGTAGTTCATCTGCTTTATGACAGTCCTGACCTCATCCTCACTGGGCGGGAGGTCTAGCTCCTCTTGTAATGGCTGTAACGTTGCTGGGTCGACAGTAGATGGCGGGTTTAGAAAGTGCTCCTCTCGCTTTGCCCTGATTACCCCTTTGTCATTGATGACAGTCGAGCCATCGGCTAATGTCAAAGGGTCTTTTCCATCTCGTGGGGGAGGAGGGAGGGGAGGGGAGGGGGGACACTGTATACCATCTTGGAATTGCTGGTGTCCGCGTACCACTGCACATCCTTGACTTTCCTATCCCATCGTCCGTCTTGTCCGTGGAGCTCTCTCTGGGTTCCGGTCTGACAATTTTTGAGTCTGTTCCGACTTGACGAGAGGTTTGAATGGTTCTGCCCGTCAATGTACGCTGTTCTCCGTCATCCAGCAGGGCTTACATGGCCTCGCCGTTCTTGTAAAAAAAAAAAGGGTCTTGGTGAAGGGTGTTCTTTGGATCTAGTACTGTCTTAGCTGAATCGGTGACAACTTCTTTGAACTAGTTAACTTTTTCTTTTAGTCCACCATTTAGAGGTCCCATCGTCTCAAACCTGTCGCCAAGGCCGGTAGTATTTCTCCTCCTGTTTGTCTGAGAGAAATCTAGCTGTGTCAAAGGCCGGTCCGATGAACGTTGGGCGTTTGTGGTGAGGAGGAACTATGCAGATGTTGAACTTGGATCTAACCAGTCTAAGGTCCGTCTGGCGGCCAGCACCACGCATTTCTCTGGTGCTGAGGACATCTCTGTTGTCGCGTTGGCGGGTGATGATGTAATCTGTGAGATGCTACTCTTTGGCTCGCTGGTGCATCCATTTTGTCTTGTAATTATCATCCTGCCTGGACGTGGTGTTGGTTAAAACACGTCGTGCTCGACGCATTTGCTCAACAAATGGAAGGTATTACTGTTTGTCTTCCCAACTCCATTTCTCGTCATGGTCTCTGCCAACTCTGGTGTTGAAGTCGCCTAGCAATGTAAGCTTGTCGGTGACAGGCATGATCAAACATGGTGTCCAAGTCAACATAAAACTGTTCTCGGATCTCTGTGCCTGTCATGGTGGGGGCGTGCATGCTTATGAAGGTGATAAAAGTGCTTGTTTGCTGATAGGGAGACAGAACTTTATGAGCTTTTCACTGATGCTAATGGAGAGGCAGGGAATTTGCCCCAGGAGACAAGACAATGGCAAATCCAACTCTGTCCTGTGTGTTGCTCTCATGCAGAGTCTTTCCTGTTCAGAAGAAAGTACATCCGCTGCCAGACTTTGTCAATGACCCTTCTTCAGCAAGCCGAGTTTCGCTGATTGTTGCGATGTCGACGTTGTCTCTTGACCATTCTTTGGCAATTGGGCTGTTCTTCTCTGGAAAGATTGTCTCGATCGAGGAGGATACGAATAACTTTTGTTTTCTTTCTAAATTTACCACAAGGGGGTAAGTCAGCGAACTGTCAATAAACTTGTCAGCATTACGGTAGGCTGTCTTTTCTATACATCTCCCTTGGAAAGGTAAGCAGGGTTGCCCTGAAGAGTTTGCTCATTCACCTGGAATGCTGCAGATGTTCTCCGCTTCCCAGTACAAAGAACGACGATCACTAGTCCACAAAGCTTGTGATTGGAACTTACAGTGGTTATCTTCACCTGAACCTTCACCACGCCCCCGTCGCTGCAAAACTTGAGATTAGAGGTGGGGGAGGGAGACTAAATTGCATAGACACCTGCGCGTGAGGTTGTTTTAAATGGAGGGACCAAACTGTTGCACGGGGGCGATCTCACCCTCACCGCAGAAGAAATTTTGACCCACTGATACGGAGGACCGTTACCCATCAAGGCCTCCCCCGCTGCAGTAGATGGCCAGGACTCCTTTTTGTCTGGGCATGACCTTGATGCTCCACAATGCCTCTTAACACCGCCATTCTGACCCTTGGACCTCATTGGTGGTCTCATCCATGCTTTCCATACATAGGGTAGACAAGCCCCTTACTCACAGAAGGCAGCTACCGTTCCTTTTTTTTTTTTGCGGGCCAGACAAAGCCGTTGCCCAGAGTGTGCCTCACTGTTGCATGTAGACAGCTACAAGGAGCCAAAAGTGAGGTCTCAGTACCCGGTGGGACCAGTTTCGGACGAACTACCCTGCAGCGCATAATCACCCCCTCCCCCCCCCCCCCCCAGGTCAGAAATATTACCCCTCCCAGGTACTCCCACATACCCCGACAAAACTACCATCGAAACAGGCAAACCATGCATGACCGAGTATGTTTGCTTTTGCAGTTGCTCGAAACACAGAATATTAATAATGCATTTTGTTTACGTTCATTAATTATATGGGATGTGCTCAAGTTTAGCTTGTCATGGCAACGTTCTGAAAAATGCATTTTTTTAAAAAAAAAACCTTGTTAACTTTTCAAAAAAATATTTGTATATTATGAACGCCAGTGTTAAACAATTCTAGCTTGCTAGTATCAAAACCATTTGTGATGGCAGTTTGTGACAAATCCCAGATTGGGAGATGTATTTATATGACAGCAACAGTCACAAACAGACAAGTATAACAATTAACAAAACAATCAAACAGGCTCACACATTTATTACAACATTAATAACGACATACCAATAAGTACAACATCTCACTCGTTCCCTTAAGCATTCATTCCCCTTCCCGTTCCTCTTTAGGATAATCACTCCTTTACAATATGATAGTTGGCCTCAGCCTAACAATACATCAATGGCTGCTCTGCCTTGTAGCACGATATCTCACTGCCCGTGCTCAACCTCCCATCAATATCTCAATACACATAGTTCCTGAATGTGGCCAGACTGCCATGGATAATGTGCCCTCACTGTCCTGCGGGTGGCCTCACTGCCCTACCCATGCACCTCATCTATACTGTCATGCGGGTGGCCTCACTGCCCAACCCATGCACCTCACTTATACTGTCATGCGGGTGGCCTCACTGCCCAACCCATGCACCTCACTTATGGCCTCGACAGCTTCCAGCCTGTCCCCGGCACCTATAAAGAATAACATCACATCTCTATAATACTATGTACCTACTATCCACTTCACCACTCGCTACGAACCGTCAAGCGTACACACAACATTCCACATTTCACCCACCATACAGCTGCACCTCTCTACTGTAGCATACCCCCACAGTATTACACAGCACTCCGACTAGGCTAGGAATCCCTGCTCCTAACATACGTATCTCGCTCATTGTTCACATCTATTTACACAGTAACAACTGACTTGCACACTCCTTAAGTCCTCGCATATAACTTATTTGCATCATTGTCATCATCAGAATATAGTAGATCTATCACCACAATTATCAATCCTTATAATTCAACCTATCAGACTTCACTGGAATACACTACAAACTCCCGACTGCTCTCTTTCACGTCTGTCCTCTTGGACTTCTCAGCTTGCAGTGACTTTTCATTACACAAGCTTTACCTCATCGCCTCCAACTTTACTCATGTCCTGCACGCTTCCAAATTAACTGTCTGCTTCACTATCCGTGAGTTAATCTCACAATTCCATACCCACTTCCCCGTAATCCTTTGAATCTCGCTCACTCCAGTCGTGACATCATCCCCCACCCCAAAAAAATTAATGTAATTAATTTCAGAATCGCATTAAGATAAATGTCAACGAGTGAGAGTGTGCGACATCTACGTAGAAATAACTTACTCTCTCATGCTCATAGTACATATGATACTGAAGTCAGGGGAAAACATGGCTTGAAGTACTATACTGTGTTCTCACTCCCCAAGCGGAGACACCGCTCTCATTGAAATATATTACTTCCCCTTATGGCCATCAATTTGCCATGCATATAACATCATCAATACCTGAACCAAAACATAATACCTAACGCACAATCAAAATCAATCAACCTATGAACCACTCCTCATATAATATTTGTAATGTCTATCATTTCAAGATCGAAGATTCGTCCTTGAAGACCTCTTATGTTGATCCATGCTCGTCCATATAGATCACAGTCAACGTTCATATGTTTCCCAAATTTCGAAGATATCACGTTTTCAATCGACCACAATTTGCGACGCTTCGTTGTTCCGTCTCTGCGTCGAATCTTCTTCTCCTCCGATGGTCAAGCGCTTGAAATTTCCACACTAGGCACGACTAAGGTAGTCGGCGATGTGGTTACTGGTTCCTGGAATCGGTTGGATCGTGAATGTATATGGTTGTAAAGCCAATGCCCGCCTAGATAGACGAGGACTCGACGAACGACTCCTGGACAGAAACGTAAGTGGTTTGTCTGAATGCAGAACTCCCGTCCCATCAAATAACGTCCTAATTTTTGACGGGCCAGACAATGGCGAGACATTCTCGCTCTATCACCGAATATCTCCTTTCTCTCAGTAATAATTTACGGCTCACATAGCACACAGGATGCAAACATTCATTCTTCTCCTGGAGAAGGCAAGCGCCGATACCAGAGTCCGAGGCATCTGTTCTGAGAATAAATTTAGATCGAAAATCTGGTAATATCAGAATAGGTGACGATGACAATGCCGTCACTAATTTATTAAATACTGTCTGACATTCAGACGTCCGCTGGACCTTATCGGGCTGACCCTTCTTGGTAAGGTCAGTAAGAGGAGATGACAGAGAGGAAAAGTTCGGAATGAACTTCCTATAATAATTTAGAACTGCTACTAAGCTCCTTACTTGCTTCTTTGTCTTAGGGATTTCCAACCCTCCCAATTTATCAATTTTTGTCATCTTAGGTCTCTGGATACCTCTACCTACGAGATGTCCTAAGAACACTATTTCTGGACATGCTAAGTACATCTTTGCGGGTTTAGCACTTAAACCAAAATGACGCAATCGTTTAAAAATTGCTTTAAGTGTCTGAATATGTTCAGACCACGACGACGTGTGACACGCTATGTCGTCAAAGAAGGAAACGACATTAGGTATGTCTTTCAAGACAAGTCTCATCAACCTTGCAAACGTAGCTGGCGCATTCACCAACCCAAATGGCATGACCTTAAACTGAAACAATCCTATGGGCGTTTGAAAAGCCGTGTACTGTTTAGATTCCTCCGCGAGAGGAATTTCCCAATACCCTTTCGTTAAATCTATCTTTGAGAACCACGTTGAACCAGCCAGCAAAGCTATCAATTCCTCTTGGAATGGTATAGGCTCCTTATCGCCTACAGTAATATTGTTAAGTCTCCGAAAATCAATACAGAACCGTACCGATCTATCAGTTTTTTTTAACCAAGACGATGGGTGACGAATATGGCGATGTTGACGGTTCTATCACGTCTAACTTCAGCATGTCCTCAACTTCCTTAATAACCCTGTCTCTGGAAGTAAAAGGTAACGGATAAGGTTTAAGACATACTGGCTTATCCGAAGTCAACTTTATCTGGTGCTGGATCACCGTAGTACGACCTGGTAAATCTGTGATAACGTCTGGAAAAGACGCTAATAGGGTCTGAAGTTCCATACTCTGTGAACTCGTGAGACCAGGGCTAATATTTACGTCCCTGTAACATTGTGTCAGAGCTAACTCCGGCAATTGAATCTCTACTTCTTCCTGTGCATCGGTATCGCCCACATCACTGTCTGACTGATCTACGACACCTGTACATGCAATAGTGAATACACTCTCCTTTGGTTCCGTCTGAGAACACAGATACTCTGGTCTCTCATGAAATCTCTGCAGCATGTTAACATGAAAAACCTTAACAGATCCATCAATCTGAATAGCATAATCTACCTTCGAAACGACCCGCTCAATAGTATACGGACCCTTCCATGTCATTAACAACTTATTATGATCCGTAGGCAATAACAACAAAACCTTGTCCCCTGGTTTAAAAATTCGCAGTTTCGAACCTTTATCTTTATATTTCTTCGCTCTTTTCGAAGCGATACTAGATGCTTCTTCCGCAATAGTATGTGCTGAAGATAATCTCTGCCTCAAATCAACAAGGTACTGAAACACCGAAACCTGATGAGCGTCTTCCGATGATGGCGACGTCATCATGTCCCGAAGAACATCAGTTGGACCCCTAGGGCAACGACCATATAACATTTCAAACGGAGAGAATCCTGTTGACTCCTGACGTACCTCCCTATACGCAAACAACACTGCAGGAATATACCTATCCCAATCTTTAGGGCGATCAGCAGCTACCTTACGCAACATCGACTTTAGCGTCGAGTTAAGTCTTTCACACATCCCATTAGCTTGCGGATGATACGGAGTGGTAGTCATCGGCTGTATACTAAACAACCGAAATAATTCCTTCGTCATATCGGATGTAAACTGCGTGCCTCTATCCGACAAAATCTGCTCCGGTATTCCTACTCTTGCAAAGACCCCAAATAAGGCCTCCGCGACTGCCTCTGACGTTATAGTACGAAGGGGAACTGCCTCTGGCCATCTCGTAGCATTACAAACTACAGTTAGAAAAAATCGATTCCCCCTATCAGTGGCTGGGTGAATGGGACCAACAAGATCAATTGGAACCCTTTTAAAAGGTTCCGAAACCGTGGGAATAGTCTGAAGAGGAGCCTGGGGTGTGCGACCTTTTTGAGTCGTCTTTTGGCATGCACTGCATGTCTTACAATATAACTGGACATCCCTGTGCACTGACGGCCAATAAAAGTTCTTGAGAACTCTTTCCCTAATTCTAGCAATTCCCATATGACCCGCTAATGGAACATCATGGGCCAAACGTAATACTGTTGCAATCAATAACGCTGGCACAACCACCTGCTTTAGAACCGAAGCCACTGCCACGTATTTACGGAACAGAATGCCCCCTTGGACAAGAAACGAAGACGAACCGTTCTTATACTTCCTAGTCTTCTCAGTTCGCGCCTCCTCAAAACATGGACTCGATGATGGATCCTCACTCTGTAAGTTAGCCAAGCGCTCTGGTGTGATATCAAGGTTGACCGACGGCGTCGTCAAAGGTCTAATTTTACTCTTATCAGCTACCTGCCGACGTGTCTCAACTGCGGCACATAAGTCAATACCCTTGGATTGCGACCATGCCTCTACATGCTCTCTAGAAGGAGAAACCACATGAGAAACATTACCAATAATGAGCTGAGCACCTGGGAAGAACCCAACGACCGCCTCAACTTCACCGCTAAGAAAAGGTGTATCAATCTCGATCTTTGCAATAGGTAACTTCTCAATGGCACCTGAAAACTGAATACATGGAACAGTCTCACCTGTAAGCTGTGACTCATGAATGCAATCTCTATGCACTCCTACAACCGTAGATCCTGTATCACGCAACACTGACACAGGTTCGTCACCAACAAACCCCGGATAAACCTGAAGACCACCACCAGTGTGACATGAGTTAATAACGGGAATCTTTCTCCCACAAGGTAAGGTACCGGAAGATAACAATCTCTGACAACTGGGACACTCAGAATGCTGTCCTTCACTGCTACCTGATGTAACACAAGCGGCCGCATGCTGAAAGTTATTAGAAGAATACCGAGTAGGACTGCTATAATTGCCATCAACATTCGCCGCTATCCTCTTTGCAGGACAATTAACACTGATGTGATCTGCTCTTCCACAGTTCCAACATTTCGCTGCCGTACACTCCCGTGCAAAATGACCTACACGTCCGCAAGTCCAACACTCCGTCCCTTGTGATCTGTAAGACCTGGGTCTCCGTGATCCATCGCGGCCCGAACTAAAGTCTCTCCGCCCTCGATCATCAGCAAACGTAACAAGGCGCCCTCGGGCACTACCGCGACCTCGACCTCCTGCTCGGTCAAACTTACCGCCCTCATACTCTGGTGATTGATAATTCCCCTTACGTGGAACATGAGGTTGTCCATTAAAGCCGCCACGCTAACGCCACTTATCTCTGCCCCGTCCTGTCGGCGACCCTTCAACAACAGCGATGTAACCACCATCCTGGACATATGCACTTGCCACCGGTTTGGAAGGATGTGCCGTACGATATGCCTCTGCCAGCCTCGACGCCTCTTGCACCGTCGCGGGTTTATTTTCTTTAAGAAACGCCACCAAGTCTTTGTGACACGACGCATAGAGCTGATCAAGGATCATAGATCCTTCAATTTCCCAAAGTCTGTCCCAACATGCGATAAGTCTATCCAGTTCGCGAGGTACTCCGTCAATCTGGCAACAAAGGCAGCAAAGTCCTCCCTAGTATCCGCACGCGCTCGCCTCAACTTCGCTCGGAAATATTCCTCAGTACGAGCAAAGCGCCGAAGTAACAAGGACTTCAGTTTATCATAGTCATGTACGTCCTCGCGCTGTAATTCCTTAAAATACGTCAACGCTCGACCCTGCAACAGAGATGCCAGGTACGTGGACCATAGTTTCTTGTTCTCTCCCCATTGCAGCTGCGCATTTAATTCAAACCTATAAAGGAAGGCATCAATGTCGTCCTTCTGATCATCAAACGTAGGCAGTTTGATTCGTACCCCGCCTTTACTTTGTCCATGCCGGTCAACAGCTTCCGTTGGCGCTGCCTTCTTGCTTTCCAACTCCGCAATTCTTACTCGCGCCTCTATCTCCTTTCCTTGAGCTTCTCTTTCCCGCTCTCTATCTTTAGCACGCTCATCGCGCAATTCCGCCTGCTGCTCTTTAACCCAGCTGCGCAGCTCTTCGCCTTCAAGGGAAAGTTCCTTACCCAATCTTATGAGTTCCTGGAGATCCGCCATTTCACGGATTTATGACTATAATATACAATTTCAAAAAGAATAACCTGTCGGTATGGTTACCAACGACGACACGACGGGAGACCTGAGATAACACCAAATATAATAACACCCAATTCTCTCAAATGCAATTCAGAAAAATCCTTAACTGAACATTTTATAACATACTTTCTAACTAATTCTATATTCACAAGATGTATAGCACTATTTGGTAACAAAAGAGAAAAGAAAAGACAAAAATGAGGAAATTCAGAAGAAAGACCACAAAGACATCAAGGAACAACGAACCAGACCAGAACAAAGGTTTCTAAACAAACAAAAAAATATACTAGGAAAAAAAAATGCAACCTAACTACGCCGATTACACTACAAGGCACGAACAAGAACAGAGCCTGAAAAAAAGAACGTATCTACAGATAGGTAAGAAAAGGGGACAAGAGAATACGTCTTCCTGCAAAAGCACAGAAGATACCGACGCCACAACTAAACAATCATAAAGCCCCATAGAACTGTTCACTGTGATGAACGCAGTTCCAAACTTTACCACACCCCCTTAAGAGGATAAACTACGTTCACCACAGCAAACCCACTCCACCGCCCTTATAATGTACAACGACAAAAACAGCAAAAACAGGGAAAAAGACAGGTTAAGGAACAGCCCACAATCCAGGGCACAAAATTTTTCAGTTCCACTTAACTTTTATATATGCCGGAGCTCTGGGCTGCTTGACCTCCTCAGGCTGGCACACACACTCTCTGCAGAATTTAAGCACACATTAATACATATTCATAACAAATACATGCATCAATACATATTCATAAAAATACATAAATCATATCGTCATGAGATTCTCATTCTCCCAACAAACAAAAGACAACAGCACAAATTCCTGCCACAACATAAATACAACTAAATATGACGAAATTGGACGAGCCCCCACTGTGACAAATCCCATATTGGGAGATGTACTTATATGACAGTAACAATCACAAACAGACAAGTATAACAATTAACAAAACAATCAAACAGGCTCACACATTTATTACAACATTAATAACGACATACCAATAAGTACAACATCTCACTCGTTCCCTTAAGCATTCATTCCCCTTCCCGTTCCTCTTTAGGATAATCACTCCTTTACAATATGATAGTTGGCCTCAGCCTAACAACACATCAATGGCTGCTCTGCCTTGTAGCACGATATCTCACTGCCCGTGCTCAACCTCCCATCAATATCTCAATACACATAGTTCCTGAATGTGGCCAGACTGCCATGGATAATGTGCCCTCACTGTCCTGCGGGTGGCCTCACTGCCCTACCCATGCACCTCATCTATACTGTCATGCGGGTGGCCTCACTGCCCAACCCATGCACCTCACTTATACTGTCATGCGGGTGGCCTCACTGCCCAACCCATGCACCTCACTTATGGCCTCGACAGCTTCCAGCCTGTCCCCGGCACCTATAAAGAATAACATCATATCTCTATAATACTATGTACCTACTATCCACTTCACCACTCGCTACGAACCATCAAGCGTACACACAACATTCCACATTTCACCCACCATACAGCTGCACCTCTCTACTGTAGCATACCCCCACAGTATTACACAGCACTCCGACTAGGCTAGGAATCCCTGCTCCTAACATACGTATTTCGCTCATTGTTCACATCTATTTACACAGTAACAACTGACTTGCACACTCCTTAAGTCCTCGCATATAACTTATTTGCATCATTGTCATCATCAGAATATAGTAGATCTGTCACCACAATTATCAATCCTTGTAATTCAACCTACCAGTCTTCACTGGAATACACTACAAACTCCCGACTGCTCTCTTTCACGTCTGTCCTCTTGGACTTCTCAGCTTGCAGTGACTTTTCATTACACAAGCTTTACCTCATCGCCTCCAACTTTACTCATGTCCTGCACGCTTCCAAATTAACTGTCTGCTTCACTATCCGTGAGTTAATCTCACAATTCCATACCCACTTCCCCGTAATCCTTTGAATCTCGCTCACTCCACTCGTGACACAGTTTCCCATCATTAGTAAGCAGGATTTATCACGTATGCATTGAATAATTTCTGCTAAATCATGCCAAACCATACCAAACAGTCTGAGCAGATTGTTTCTTTTGTTTTTTAATAGTTGCCCTCTGACTTGAGGAATACACAGATGCGATTTTTGAAGTTGAATTTCGATCACCAATGTGCAAATTGAGGCGCAGAACGGAGTTTCCTATCCTACTTTTTAATTCTACTCGAAGAAAACGTGTCTTTTCTTCCCCAGGCTCAAAATGTCAGAACACTTTTCATCTGTTCAACTCTGTTGTGACTGTAAATCAAGTATTAAAAATATAGCGAAATTTAAAACCTTTTCAAATATGCCCACCTATCCCCGTACGGCTTTCTATGCGTTATGTGATATTTTGTAGAATTTAAGGTTCAGCGGTAAAAAAGATGATTACATTGGAGGCCTTACTTTCTTCGTAATATGATAGTAGACCTGCCACTGGCTGTATGTGGTGAATGGTAAAGTCAATTAAGACCAACATTACTAAGAAGACAATCATATTTATTCACCTTAAACCCCTTTACTTATTTTCAATATCTTTTATGAGACATGTTCTGTGATTTGTACTATCTTGTGTATAACTTAAACATTTGGTTTCCATTTGGACGTTTTACCCTTCAATTTCTTTAGAGTGAAGTCTACACACGGCGCAATACAAAACTATGCACAGCTTAGTGTATCTCTGCCTTCTCTTCATCCCGTCCGTAGCGGCGGGGACAGGTAGGAAAACCAGCATAAAACTTGAGTTTTCATGTGTACGGAAACGGAAACGTCAAGAACCTTTCAAGTTGTGAAATAGAAAAGATGTTTCATTTGAATGGAACGCCATTTTCGTACACATGGCAACATTCTTTCTTTTTGACCAGTTGATGGATTTTTTGACGTTTTCATTTCCGTTTCCGCTTCCATACACGAGAAAGCTCCACTTTACAAGGTTAAAACCTTTTACTTTGCTCTAATGCCTGTGGTTTTGCATTAATCTGGTAATTTCATCTCCTTATTTGACTTGGTCTATGCGTCATATTCGTCTGCCTGTCTCTTCCACACTTCTTCAACATATCATGACATAATATGCTAATGCGTAACCCCACCCGCCACTTCCACCCCGGCCCCTTGTTTGGTCTTTTGATGGATACGGCGACCATATTGAAAAATAACTTTTACAAAGTTGAAAATTATAGAACACACGGCGGATGTGGCCAGTTTGAAAGTTATTGTAATAAGTTTAATTAATCATTTTATAATTCAGGAAATAGTGTGCAGTGTCTAGAGAGGTGTTCTGTTCTTTATTTGTAGATAACTGAACACGTGAGACTGTCCTAGCTCATGCATTACCTCATGTTTGATAGGCATTTCAAATAAAACACATGTTTGGAATAGGTTGTACATTCAGAAGAAAGGATTTTTGCATATTATGTACCTCCCAAATAAAGATGCGGCCTGTTGATTGCATGCACTCCCCCCCCCCCCCTGCTTTTTTTTAAAGTTGAAAAAAGGTATAAGTTAAACATACAAAAAAAAAATTATTAACCCTATTGCTGTCAAGAAGGAGTGTCTAAATCCTGCCACGGATTATCGAACTGACAGTCTTAATTAACAAAATTAGCATTTGAGGCTGTCTTTGATCTAGAAACCCCAAGAAAGTAGACCTTCCTGAAATGCTGATTTAATTGGTTCTGACAGCCCAGGTATTCAAAAAAAAAACTGTCATTTAATTGTCTTGTGACAGTAGTAGAGCTAGCGCCCGATTCAGGTACCTTTGGCTTATTTCAGAACCTACCCCTGATGCAAATGGACAACTTAGGTATGAAGCCCAGGTTGTGCCCGCCGTCAACCAAAACTGCACATATAAAGGCCAGGCTGTCCAGCATATGCATCTACACAAAGCCACTGAATGCGTGATTTATCAGTGTCAATTTGGAGCCATGGTTCTGCTGGAGGAAGGTACCTGGACCTGTGGATCATTGTCTAGGCCAGTGTTTCTCAAATTGGGCGATATCGCCTCCGGAGTGTGTGTGTAGGGGGGGGGGGGCTCGAACCTGATTTTCAGGGGGCAAAAGCGAAGAAAAGGGCGACGATGCGGCGAAAACGATGAAAAGGGGGCAATTTGGGGGGGGGGGGGGGAGACGAAAACAGTCATGACAGGAGGCCAATTGGGAGGCAACCACTGACGTTCAGCAGCACGCGTAGATGGGTTTTATGAACAGAAAAGACTTATTTTTTAGAGCATTTGATAAAGAATTTTCGCTGTTTGGTAATGAATCATCAACACGCCTATTGCCATTAACAAGCCTCTGAAAAACTTAACATCAACATTTATGTGCAGTCTCTCTTCTTGTGGAATGTATCTGTTGGTTTTCAGTAGTTGGGTTGTTGTTGTTGTTGTTGTTGTTTGTCACGAGTGGAGTGAGCGATAGTTAATAATTACGGGGGGAAAGGAGGAGAGTAAAATTAACGCACGTAGACAAGTAGGGAAAGCGTGCATGTGAGTGGGGGGTCTGAATGAGGCGAAAGCGCTGTATTACTATCACTGCAAGTTAGAAGGTCCTACTGAACGGACGCAAGAGAAAGCCCAGCGGGCGAACATAAGGGGAGCAGTCGGAAGACGGATGAGTGTTTTTTCCAGTGATGACTGGTAGGTAGAACGTTGATTGATAATTATGATTGATGTATTATATTCGTCTATTACCATGATGTAAATAAGTATATGTGAGGAATGTGGAAGTCCTTGATATTGGATATAGCAATGTGCGCCATGAGCGATAGATGAAAGTTGAGTTCATGGATTAGTAGCGCGAGTGAGTAGTGTGTACTCCGATGGAGGTGTGTTACCGTAAGATGTTTGGTGAGTGAAATGTGAACTATTGTGTGTACGCTTCATGAGTTGTAAGGAGAGGTGGAGTGAATAGAAATGGTAGGGTATTATACCAATGTAATGTTATTCTTGTAGGTGTCGGGGACGGGCTAAAGAGCCGCCTCGGTGAGCACAGGGGATAGGCCAGCATAGGGCCGGAGGCCACACATAGGCCAGAAGTGAGGCTGTCGGTGCAGGACAGTAGAGGCACATAAAGTCGTGGCAGTCTGGCCACGGACAGGGACGTAGATATGAGCGTGAATGTGATAATGTACTATTGCCATGTTGATGGGCTATTGAAATGATAATGTGCTATTGCCCTGCTGAGGTGCTAGTGGAATGCTAAGGTGTATGACAATAGGAAGGTGATATTGAGAGACTGCGGTGCCAGTGAATTATTAATGTGCTATTAAGACCCTGAGGGGAGAGGCTGAGGCCGAAGTGCCTTTAGGAAGTAACTACCGGGTGGTGGATCCGAGGAAGAGTGCATGTGAGAATAAGGCCGTTGTACGGCAGTTAATTTCAATAATATAATGTATGTAATTGCGCTATTATCTGTATAATTGTGTTTAATAAATGTGTGAGTCTGATGGGTTGTTCTGTTAAGTGTTAACTTGTTCGTTCGTGATTGTTGTCCTGTCATAACTTATTACATCTCCCAGTCTGGGATTTGTGACATTGTTGTTGTTCTTGGGGGGATGAAAGAAAATTTGGAGTCTAGGAGGCTATTACCTGAGAAAGGTTGGGAACCACTGGTCTACACTGAGGTTCTGAATAGTTTGACGTGTTCGTCTCTGTATGACTATCGTCACTGTGCAGACAAATTACTTTTTTTTAAATGTAGTTTTGAGAAGCACATTTAAGAGAGAAATACACGTTTACTTTGTACTGTTGGGCTTGGCCTCAAGCAGAACATATTAAAAGATCAATACAATTTTGGATTAAGCCTCACTTAGGCGATTAAGTTAGTATAGTGACGATATGTGACTCTCTGAGTTCATACAATTATTTTCCTATAACCTTGTTATTTTCGCCCATGATATTTTTCAGTTTCAATCTTTAAAACTGTTTGAGTTATCTCCATTATCTCTCAGCCTCTTGTTCTCTAAGTAACCTGAAGCTGGGTTTTCATGTATACGTTTGTTTCCCTACTCATGGGAATACTCTTTCTGTTCACTACTTGGTGGATTTTGCCGTTTCCGTCTCCGTACACATGAAAACCCAGCTTTATTTGTCAGCTTCTTGTTCTCTGGGTAACATAAAACTCTTTCTTCTTATTATTTGATAGACGGTTTCCGTTTCCGTACACATGGAAACGCGGCTTTACGCTTTTACCTGCTTCGATAGAGCCTGGTAGAGGCTGGTCAAGCCCACTGCGGTATTCCTTCCTCTCTCTCTGAGAATTGTTTAGATCCACTGTTACTATTTTAGAAACCTTGGCTACACACAGACATACTGCCACGATGGTCTAGAGGCAAAGTGCTCGCCTCTCATGCCGAAGGTACTGGGTTCGAATCCTGATCGGTGCAGGCATGTTGGAATTTTTTGGGGATTTTTTTCATATTTTCCTGTCCCTGATCCTATGGTAGGTAGGATCGAGCACCTAGTCTTCTCTTACAAGGACGAAAATTCGGATGGTCCGTGTGGACGTTGCGCAAGTTAAAGATACCTTGGCAGTTGGAAATCATGAAGAGCAGGCCGTATAACGCAAAATTCTAAAAAACTGATCGCTACCACAAGAAGAAAAGTAAAACAAGAAAAAGTCAAGTGTAAATGCCAAGGGGCAGTGAAACCTCCTAAAATAAATAGCTAAGCACAAGCAGAGACATAGTGCTTTTGTTGATAGCAGACATTCTGGGCCTAGTCAAAACAAGTGAAGGTGTGATGGGCCCGCGGCCGGGCTGAGCTGTGCTAAGCCGGGCTGAGCCAACTTCCGTGCAAACGTATACGGTAAAGCAATAATCCTGAATTAGGAGTGAAACAGACCGAAGCTGATGTAGACGCCAGACCAGTGAATCGCCGCGACTAAATTTTCCTTCACACTAGCAAAATCGGCACTGTCCGCTGGGTCGCGCTGGATCGCGCTTTGGGCAATGCCTGCTGTGCTAGTGTGAAGCAAAATTTATGGACCGCCCGTCTGGCGCCTACATCAGCCTTTGCTCTATTCACAGACTAATAAATTAACCAGACTGGATGATCCCATTGTGTGACGTCACAAAACAGCGAAGGTCATGAACCATCCGCCATATTAGGTTTAAGGTAGCGACCGACGCTTCAGCATAGCTACAAGTTTGAATGACACCATTTTGACGCGCCTACTGAACGCCGAAGTTTGGTTCCGCACCAAGAAATTAATACATGTACAACCAATCTTGACAAATTAAAAGAAATGTCTATTGCAGATAGAACTAGAATCGGAATTTCCCGAGCGGCGGCCATGTTGGTTATACAGTCGTCGCTCGGGAAATTCCGTAAAAAACGACACAGCCCGAAGCTCGTGTTTCCAGTCTGGTTAATTTATTAGTCTGTGGCTCTATTTCACCCTTTAATTGTTCTCTCCCCGTTCTCATGAATCACACATAGTGATGTCAGTCAGGTAGTCGGTCAAAATCCGACAAAATTATTAATTTTTTTTTCCATCATTTTCTGTTCATTCTCCTTCTTGTTTCTATTTGGCAGGGTGTGAATACAACGGGACCTGCGTTGAGGTTCAATTTACTCAGAAAATTGAGGGCGTCACCAAGCAATGTGTGAAAAAAGCTGAGGACTAGTATGATTTCACAGAAGGTCTGGATCTGCTAGACACATCATTATTTAGTAATAGTCATGGTGATGGGTTCAGTGGCGTGAAGACAAATAGACAGGCAGACAGACAGACGGACGATCGGACGAAATGACAGAGAGACAGACGGACGAAAGAATAGACAGACAGACAGAAAGATAGATAGAAAGATAGATAGATAGATAGATAGATAGATAGATAGATAGATAGATAGATAGATAGATAGATAGATAGATAGATAGATAGCTAGATAGATAGATAGATAGATAGATAGGTAGATAGGTAGATAGATAGATAGATAGTTAGATAGATAGATGGAGAGAGAGAGAGAGAGAAAGAGAGAGAGAGAGAGAGCGAGAGAGAGAGAGAGAGAGGTTGTAAATGCTAGTAAACCTTTCTTTGCCAGCAATGCCAATTTTTAACTACAGTTATACTTTAATTCTGTGTGCTTGTCCAATTCCAGTGACCCCACAACAAGACAGGAAAGGTAAGGGCTATAGTATTTGTGGACCCGGCACTCAGTCCTCTTAACTCGGCAATCTGTCACGACACAAAACTCTTTTCTGGGGGGAGGGGGAGGGATGCGGAGGAGGGGGGGGGGCTCAGATTGAAATGCAGTTTGGACTGTATTAATTCAGTGCATGAGACATGACTTAGTGGTTACAGATAACTGAATAGATAAGTACATAATTCAAAAAAGCAGAATAAAAAGTAATGGATATATGACTGTTTATGTGTAAATACGTGAAGGGAATTAAAGTGGATGAATAGATAGAAAAAATAAAATAATATAGATAAACTAGACAAAAATAGAGAGAGAAAGATAAAAAAGATAAATACAAAACTATTGAAATTTTTTTTACTGTATGAGAAACTGAAGAGGTATGAGCAACATCTAAATACAAACTCCAAAATTCTGACTGTACACTACCATTCCTCAGAGGTGAGGTGACGCGAGTGGGTTGGGTTCTAGCGAACGAATACTCAAGTCAGCAAGAGACACCGTGAGACATGCGATAACAAGAATGGGGGACGATTTGGGGTCAAATGCAGGACAGCGTCACTGACTTGTTCAAGAGAACACATAGATGGGTTTAATTAACACAAAAGACCTGTTTCTCTGTAGTGCACTTGATAAAGGACGCTTTCTGTTTTACAATGAATAATTAACACGCCTTTTGACATGTAAGGAGGGGTATTTGCCATGTTCCATTCTACATTATGCAGATTTTTGAGATTTTGTCGTGAAAGTGGTTCTCTCACTCCTAATTTCATTATGTATAAGTATCATGTATAAATCAAAGATCGAATATGCCAGGCCAAATCAGCATTCCAAAACATGAAACATATCTTAACAAACAACAAACTATAATCAGTCTCAGAAAAAGAATACTGCAGTGTTATATTGAACCAATATTACTGTATGCCTGCGAAACCTGGAAGCTAAACACAAAAACAGCAAGAAAACTGGAAGCAACAAATATGTGGTTTCCTAGAAGAATGCTTAGAATTCCATGGACTGCAAGGAAGACAAATGAAGAAGTGTTGAGACAAGCAGAGGCAAAGAGGACACTCCTAAACAAAGTCAGAAAAAGACAGAGAACATTCTTTGGACTTATAATGAGAAGACGAGGACTAGAACATTTAAGTAACAACAGGGAATTCAATGGAAGAAGAAGCCGGGGACGACAACGCATAAAGATGCAGGACGACCTAAAGGCCTGGCTGGGAATGCACACCACCATCGACGTCATCAGGGCTACGGAAGATCGCGAGAGATGGAGGGTCATGATCGCCAACGCCTACCGGCAAGGCACTTAATAAAGGAATAAGTGTCATTCCAATCGGTTCAAAACTTTCGAGATATATGTCTGTGACGTCATGTTGTGTGCGTTTTGGCCCTGGTCTTACACAAATCTTCAAACTTTCTATCGTCATTTTCTCGGAAAGGATAAAAATGCACATACAACAGCGATAAAGTCATGGCGCGATCTCTTTGCCTGTTGTTTGCAGTTTAAATGAGAAAATTTGTATTTGGTATTTGTATAACTCTTTAATCCCATTTGGGAAATTTGCCTTTGTGCCAGTGCAGCTCAGTTATAACTGGAGGAGGCACGTCGTTCCCACAGTGCAGCGCATCGGCGGTTTTTGGGGGGGGGGGGGTGGGGGCGGGGATGGGGTGGGTGGGTGAGGTTGTACGTAAGATCATACCAAGTTTGGACATATGAATTTACCCAGGGGTGAATTTGTCTTGAAAAATGTTGATTCATTTATTTCGTCTAGGTCTTCAGTACAATTATTCATTACCCTTTTTTATGACATTGCAGTACTGTAAATTGCTTCAGTTTGTTCGAAACATTCCAAATTTGTTAAAGCGCTGGTTCTCAACGGGGACGATATTGACCCCCCCCCCCCCCCACGTCCCCCGGGGCGATTTCGAATGGCCTGGAAACGGTTGAGAACCACTGCTTTAAAGTGAGGCTCAGTGGAATGTTTTCGCAAATCCTCTGATTTACCAGTTCATCTGAGTTCATGTATTCCCGCTACCAATCTGAAACACATACTTGTATATATACTAATTAACTGTCATGGTGCCTTCTTGAATATAATAATTGTAAATCATTTTCTAACATATCGCAAATTTCCTCTTTACCACTAGGCTGTGGAAACCTCACAGATGGCCAGGTGGATTCGTCAAACTGCCGAAAGCGACAATGCCAGAACGGAAATATGGTTGAAAAAACTCCTGGTGAGTCTTTAAATGTGAGATTTTTTTGTTGATCACATGGATACAAAGTAAAGTGGTGATAAGAACGCATCCCGCTGTAACATTTACCCTGCCCACCACTCTCTATCCTTTCTACATCTGTCTCTGCAAACCCAAATAATTTCCAAAGCAGGCAGCGGGGTATTCCTGTGTTCGAATATTACCAGCGAACGTGTCGAATAGCTTAAATCAGCCGGCAAGAAGTGATCATGTCACAGGTCATGTGCTCGTGAAAAAAAAAAGGGGATCGGAGGCGGAGACGAGCAGACAGCGACACATACCAAACTTTAAAAAAAAGGAAAACAAAACCAATAAAAACAAAAATCCACACTTCGGCACACCTTCCACCTACATGCAAAATTTGGTTACTGTATATGGCCTAATAATACAGTCTTTTGCGTTCAAAGGCGGGGTATTCGTGAATTGTGATAGACATTTTTAGTATTCAGTACTTCATTACTACTAGCCTACCCCGGCAAGGTAAATCTTGCAAATTTATCATGTTCCAAGCTCAATTGTATATTTAGATCTAGGTGACAATAATAGTGGCATTCAGACTTGATGCAAGGGTCGATGGGACTTGTTGTTACAACATAATTCCTTGCAGAATAGGCAAGTGTGATAAACTCGATTTTGGACCAACAGTGTGTAAACAGGGGAGCAAAACGAAATTTCCGGTCATTCTTTTCGATTTTACTTGATAAAAATGCGTCTCTCTTTTGTGGCTCAAATAGTCTGTAAGTCAATGATATGAAGGGTTGAATTTTGTCCAAACTTGATGTGTCCACGTACTTTACCGTTAGTACTTGGGCCAGTACATAGTTACGGTTTCATAGGTTTTGGTCTCGTGATCACAAAGTTTTTAGGTGCTTGCAGGTTCATCCTCCAGCTCCATTATACACATACTAGTATCTTTGATTAAAGTGTCATTATGAGTTAAACCATAAAGCTGCCGGCTGCCCAAGTTTGAATTCGATCTCCCCCTCTTGATGTGCGGCCTGCAGCACTCAGATTTATCATGGCTATTCCAGACCCTCGAACTTAGGATTTCGTGGTATAAGATGACTTGAAGTAATTTTCGTGGTCCAATCCCAATTCCCCCTCCCCCCCTCCCCACGTCAACCCCACCCCTTTCCAGTTCCCCCAGTATCCAAACCTCTTGCCTCCAAATCTACCTTCCTCCTCACACCCTTGCACACCCCTCCCCTCTCCTGACAGGAAGATGTAACTAGATATTTATGTATAACACTTATCGAGTGAGTGATGGAAAAGCTAACCTGACTGAATAAATTCCATACAGCTTTTTGTATTTGTATAGTATTCAGTGTTACCGTTTTCAAGTAAGTACGTTTAATCTTTCTTCATATTTCAATGGTTTCTAAGATATTAAATTTGCTTTTTAAAGTCAGAACGAAAGAAAATTTCATTATTGTGAGTTGTTGTTCTTTACGACTATTCACTTTTCCCATGTTTACTTGTACTAAAGGTTTCTTATTGAAGAGATAAACCTCCCAGACTTACCATTAAACAAAAAATGCTATTTTAGCCCTTGGAAAGTTGGACTTAAGAAGATTTAAATTCCAAACAGTAGTTTTGTCACATTTTTTTAGCACAAAAAATAATGACAAGCTCATTAATTTAATTTTTTTTAATGTATGCTATACGCACTCTGAAAATATATTATGGCAATGAATTTGCAGGGCAACTTATTTGCCCTTAATTGAGAATTGCAATGCTGACTTCAGCTAAAGGTAAAAGCCACCCCTTTTCTTTTATTTCAGGTTGCGTGCATAATCGAGTGTGCCGTGTGGATAAGACAATTTTTTACGCAAACCCCTACAATTACCGATGTATCAACGATGGGGCTGTCCTTAGACCGTGCATGCTGAACGGAAAGATCTACGAAGAATGGGAATATCTTTCTTACAATAACGAATGTGTAAAACGTCAGTGTGGACATGGCTAGTTTGATTTTAACAAGCAAGGTAAGTACCGAATGGCTGGAAACTGCGACAGATATATAATTTCTTCTTCTTCTTGTTCTTTTTCTTCTGGGCGTTGTTCATCCACTGCAGGATGTATCCCTCCGCAGACTTCTTCCTTCTGGTTCTTTCCTCCGTCTGCCTTCGCCATGTTGTGCCCTCAAGCATTCTGGTGTCATAATAATAATAATAATAATAATGCGTGGCAGTTATATCGCGCATATCTATTTAAAATGCTCTATGCGCTTTACAGAAACAACATGTCAACCACAGAGCAGAATGGAGTGCCTGCGAAGCGCTCAACACACTACACTGCATCTTTCTCTCTCCCTGTCTCGCTCACCCTCTCTCTATCTCAGAGCAAATTGTAACGCAGCCTGTTAGGCGCAGTTCACAACTCACAACAGTTCACAACTCACAACTCAAATAATATTTTGTAACAGCTGAGGTTCTTCTAGAACGTTATAGTAGGGGGGAGTTAGTTGATCTAACTACAACCCTTTAGAAAACGAAACTATTACAGCTGTAAAATAAATAAACACGAGATCCGACAATAGATTAAATAATACTAAAGTTTAATAACTGTATAGTGAACAATAAATTACTAGGAAGACACCAGCGAAACGTAATATCTACGCCACACAAAAGGAAACTCACTTACTCACCGACCAACCACTCACACAGGTCTATATATATAAACATTCCTACAGAAAGTTCCCGAAATAAACGTTACCTTTGCCCTCGCACAAACTAACCAATCACGCATCAATACGTCATCAGGTTACATCACTCAAGGCCAAATCTGGCGTAAACATTCGTATCCACAACGTTATCGAATATTCGGGAACATACTAATATTTACTGAACGAGTCAAAACACCTGACAACAAGCGAGCGAGGAAAAAAACTACTCACTAGAAAAGAAGGTCAGGTCTCGGAGTACAGTACACTCTGGCGGTTGTCAACAATAAAATGGAAAAAAGTAGTGGACACAAGCTCAGCCACCAGCACAACAACAAAACCGGGGGAGGGCAAGGGGTAGCCCGCAGATGCTACACAACTCCCCAATTTAAGTTGAATATCTTTCAACTCCAAAAACATTATACAGCGTCTGCACTATCGTGAAATAATCTTATAGCACTCCCGATCTCACAAAGGTAGTTGCTAATTCTATTACAATTAATAACAATTGGCGTCAGGTCAGAAAAATCTGCTACTGGTAACATGTAATCCAGTACAACCTGTTTCATGAACTGGTACGCTAGCATGGTATCAGTGGGCGTGCACCTGTCGGTGCAAACGGCCAGGGCGGAGGAGGTTTCATCTAACCCAACGGCCACATGCTAGGGCACAATGTGACCCTCAGTACTTGAGTCCTTCATATTGGCCCCCGGTAGCAGTGTGGTCATAGGCTTGTTTGCCTAAATCACAGACGAAGAATTGAGCAAACTTCCCGGACGCAGCTGCGAAGCTGGCGGCAGCAGGCCAGTGGTTGATTGATAGGGCAGATGGCAATATACCGCCACTCTGGCCTGGATATCGTGACACAGAGCATCCACCAGTATTGGTGTTCTTTGGTTTGGGTCTTTCACCCTAGTCAGTTGGGACTGCGAGGCTGTGGAGTAGCCTACAGGCAGCCGGTCAGGCAATATGACTGTCCCTCTGGCATCCTCCTGCACCTGGATACATTTCCATTCGTCTTGACCCTGTCTTGCCACTTGGATAAGTTGTGTCCAGGCGAGAGAGTGAGTCTGATGTTTGCGCAGCTCTTTCTCACTAAAGACAAATTCTTTGCGCCAGTCTTAACACTCACCTCGTCTTCTTTCATCTTTGTCTCGTCTTCTTTCCTCTCAAAATTCCAACGGCGATGGGTGAGTGCGGTGGCAGCAGGTTTGGATAGACTGGAAGCTGTTAGCACAGACCTACACGTTGGTGGCTGTGGGCTATGGTCGCTTCGTCGTCGATTGAAGTGGAGGCGTGGGGAGGCAGCACCCACAGTAGCTGAGCAGCCTTATTTAAGGATAGCACTGCTCACCTCAACTGAGGAAGGGGCTAGAAAAGGTGCCCTAAAGAAAGCCCACTTCACATCACCCTGACTGGTATACCGCGACCAGTGGGGATCCCTTTTTGCGGTCGAAACAAAAAGAAATTCAGCTTACTCAGGCTAGGAGCCTGGAATATACGCACACTACAGGACAACTCAAACAACCCGGAAAGACGCACTGCACTTATTGCCATTGAGCTCAGCAGGTACAACCTGGACATAGTGGCACTCAGTGAGACCAGACTCCCTGATAGTGGCCAACTCAAAGAGCTCAGTGGTGGATACACCTTCTTCTGGAAAGGCAAGGGTGCAGTCGAACCGAGACAGCATGGTGTTGGGTTTGCAATTAAAAATGACCTTGTCAGAAACTTGCAGTCCATGCCAATTGAAATAAATGACAGGCTAATGACACTCAGGATCCCAGTTGGGAAAAGCCAGTCAGCCACCCTCATTAGCGCATATGCGCCCACCATGACAAACCCAGATGAAGCCAAAGACAAGTTCTATTCTGATCTAGAATCTGTCATATTCTCTGTCCCGGCAGCTGATAAGCTGATTCTCTTGGGGGGCTTCAATGCTAGGGTTGGCTCCGAAATCTCAGCGTGGCCAAATGTTTTGGGCCCTCATGGAGTTGGTTCATGCAATAACAATGGGTTGCGCTTACTTACTTTGTGCGCTGAATTTGGCCTGTTCATTATCAACACAAATTTTAGTCTCCCCGTGAGAAACAGAACGTCATGGATGCATCCCCGCTCAAAGCATTGGCATCTCATAGACTATATCATTGTGAGGAAGACTGACAGAAAGGATGTCCTTGTAACAAAGGCGATGTGTGGTGCCGAGTGTGGAACTGACCACAGACTCATTGTTTGCAAGCTCAGACTAACATTGAGGCGCAATAGACGCCCTCAAAGGAAAGCGCCACCTAAGCGCCTAAATGTTTCAAAACTCTGCTCAGCTGAGAAACAGAGCGAGCTCTCATCAGAACTCTCCTCAAAATTGGATTGCGTGACTTTTGACCCTGAGAACATTGAACAGAGCTGGACTGACCTAAATACGACTGTACACTCTTGCGCCAGCAGCACAGTTGGTTTTCCTGTCCGCAAGCACCAGGACTGGTTCAATGATAATGATAATGAAATCAAAGTGCTCATCAAAGAAAAAAATAGTCTCATCCAAGCTCACTGCAGTGACCCCTCTTCCACAGCAAAAGCTGATGCACTGCGTGCATGTAAGGGTGTACTCCAGAAGAAGCTGAGGAAAATGAAAAATGACTGGCTTGAAGAGCGAGTAAGAGAAACTCAGAAATATGCCGACACAAACAACACTAGAAAGTTCTTTGAGAGCCTCCGAGCTGTGTTTGGACCATCCCGCTCTGGCACTACGCCACTTCTTGCGTCAGATGGTTCAACACGCATTGTTGAATTGAATGCCATAATTCAGCGTTGGGCAGAACATTTCGGAGGTGTGCTAAATCGGCCATCAAATATAAATACTGAGTCCATTGACCGCCTCCCTCAGAATCCTATTAATGCAGCTCTTGCCAAGCCATTCACAGCAAATGAGACCCGAACTGCCACAAATCAGATGTCCTTTAACAAATCACCAGGCGTGGATTCAATTCCTGCTGAGGTGTATGCCTTCGGCGGAGAAAAGCTTATTGAAAGGTTGACCGAGTTGTTCAATCATATGTTGAAAGCAGGGAAGCTGCCACAGGACTTCAAAGATGCTTCAATCATCCATCTGTACAAAAACAAAGGGGACAGCCAAGTCTGTGACAACCATCGGGGAATCTCTCTACTTTCAATTGCTGGCAAAATATTGGCAAGAATGCTTCTGAATCGCCTTCTTGATCACCTCTCGTCAAATGACTTGCTTCCCGAGAGCCAATGTGGCTTTCGTAAAGAGAGGGGAACGGCGGATATGATTTTTGCTGCCAGACAGATTCAGGAAAAATGCATGGAACAAAATAAAGCGCTGTATATCACATTTGTTGACCTCACAAAAGCATTTGACACAGTGTGTCGTGGAGGCCTCTGGAAAATCTTGGCGAAGTTTGGGTGTCCACCCGAATTCATCACAATAGTGCGCCAGTTTCATGATGGCATGCAAGCTGCAGTCAAAAGCAACGGCAGTGTTTCAGAGCCCTTTGCTGTCACAAATGGGGTAAAACAGGGTTGTGTCTTAGCCCCAACTCTGTTCAGCATCATGTTCTCTGCAATGCTACAAGAAGCCTTTAGCTCTCCTCCTCAAGGGGTAAGCATCAAGTACCGAACTGATGGCAGTCTATTCAACCTCAGGAGACTTCAGGCAAAAACCAAAACCAAAAGTACTCATGTCTGTGACCTACTATTTGCTGATGATTGTGCACTTCTGGCACACGATGAGGATAGCATGCAAAACTGTGTTGATAAGTTCTCTAGTGCCTGTGACAACTTTGGCCTCACAATAAGCACAAAGAAGACGGAAGTGCTCCATCAGCCTACTCCAGACGACAAGTATTCTGTGACCCCAAATATCAAAGTTCATGACAGTCTTCTGAAGGTGTCGGAGAACTTCACCTATCTAGGCAGTACACTGTCTTCCACGGCTCGTGTTGATACTGAAATTCTCTCAAGAATCAGCAAAGCCAGCTCTGCATTTGGCAGGCTTCGAAAGAGAGTATGGGATGTTGCCGGCATTCTCACAGACACTAAGCTGAAAGTGTACAATGCTGTGGTCCTTCCCACCCTACTCTATGGGGCTGAAACCTGGACAGTGTACCAATCGCATGCCAGAAAGCTAAATCACTTTCATCTGGCCTGCCTTAGAAAGATCCTAAGGATCAAATGGCAGGATAAAATTCCAGACACTGAGGTCCTCAATCGTGCCAAGGAATTGAGCATCTTCTGCCACCTGAAAAAAATTCAGCTACGTTGGGCAGGACATGTTGTCAGAATGCCCGACTCCAGACTCCCTAAGCAAATCTTCTTCTCTGAGCTCTCCAATGGAACGAGGAATGTTGGGGCCCCAAAGAGACGTTACAAAGACACTCTCAAGCAATCACTGAAGGCCTTTGCCATTGATGTGAGTGAGTGGGAAAAGCTCTCGCTTGATCGTGCAAATTGGAGGGCGGCCCTTACCAGAGGCAGCAAAGCATGGGAAGCTGACAGAGTCCAGCAGGCTATCAAAAAAAGAGAACGGCGCAAGAAAAGGCCCAGTGGTACTGAACCAACGGAGCACTCTTGTCATTTATGCGGAAGGGTCTGCAGGGCAAAAATAGGACTTATCAGTCACATGAGAAGCCATAAGTCATGAAAGAACAGTCTTTCCATTCTGTCCTCTGTGTCCTTTAGTTCTCTTTATTGTCCATGTGTTGAAATTCTCTACAATTTCTGTTCTTTATTCCTCTGGTGTTGTTAAGGTCATCATCATACCTGATGGACGAACTATTATTAATAACAATTTCAGTGTCTTCCCGAATGTCATCACAAATACAATACAATGCAGTGTACTTTGCATCACTAATACCATAACTAATACAATACCGTCATTGCTTCCCAATAGTAGGCCTACTAGTCAATATAACACAACGCCACCACTGTGGTGAAACAATGGTCAATGATATTATTACAAATCATATAAGGTGAAACGATGGCCCATCGTTTACATAATGCTTCGTGCACAAATCATAGCATATAACTTGTTGTACATAACATGGTTATCTCCAAAATGTATAACTCATACGTACAATGGCAAAAATACCAATACATACCGACCACTGATCAGGGTCTTTCTTCATCATATTAGGTCAAAACAAGTTACAACATTGCAATATAACACAAACACTGCTTGCTCGCAGTCCCCATTTGGGTTACATTTTCCAAAAATTACACCAAGTTCCATTGGTAACTAATATGACATAGCATAAAATCAAAATGTGACTAACACATCATGACTCTCTATCAGCCATCAATTCAATATTCAGTCACAGATGAACTACATCCCCAATTACAGTACAATACTGCCGTCCTAGAAATTCATCTAGTAGGCAAAAGTATGGGTTACAATGCATTTCACTGATAGTGTACTACTTTAAAATACCCTGCTCAGGAAATCGGCACAGACATTTTCTCTGCCTTTTACGTAGTGAATCCTGAATCGATAAGACTGTAAAAATAAACTCCATCGTAATAACTTTGGACTGTCAAACTTGGCAGAGTTCAAAAACTCTAATGACCGATGGTCAGTTTGGAGCACAAACTCCTTTCCATACAAATACAAAGTAAACTTTTTTACAGCCCAAACAATAGCTAAACATTCGCGCTCTGAGACCGAATATTTTGTCTCACGAGGCAATAGCTTACGACTAGCATATGCCACAGGGTACAACTTTCCCTCGTGTTCCTGCATAAGACTAGCGCCTAATCCGCGATCTGATGCATCAGTTGCTAAGACAAACTCTTTGGAAAAATCTGGCAAACATAACACGGGTTTGGAGATAATGACATTCTTCAAAGAGGTGTACGCTTTCTCCTGCGTTTCATCCCACTGAACTATATTGGGCTGACCCTTTCTAAGTAAATCAGACAATGGTGATGCAATCGCTGAAAAGTTAGGAATAAATTCATGGTAATATCCCACTAATCCTAAGAATGCTTTCACTTCCTTCTTAGTGGTGGGTCTGGGTGCGTCTCGTACCTTACATACATTCTCTTCTAACAGGCCAATCATACCTTCTCCCACTAAGTGTCCAACAAAGTCTACTTCAGACGTTCCAATCAGACACTTCGATGGTCTTGCAGTTAATCCAGCTTGGTCCATCCTCTGCAGTAAGTCCTTGAGAGTCTTCACATGCTCGTCGAATGTCTCTGTATGAATCAGCAGGTCGTCCACATATGCTGTCACATTGTTCATTCCACGGATCAATGGCTTTACGATCCTGTTCAGCGTGGCTCCTGAGTTCATCATCCCAAAAGGCATCCGAATGAATTCATAGTGTTCGCCCATGGTGACGAACGCCGTCTTGGGAATGTCTTGCTCTCGAACTTTCACTTGCCAGTATCCCTTGCTCAGGTCAATCCGAGAGAATAATTTTCCTCTCGAGAGACTCTGAAACACTTCTGATAGCGCTGCTGTCGGATGAGGGTCGAATACTGTGATCTTGTTTAACCTCCTGTAGTCGATGCAGACTCGGTTGGATCCGTCCTTCTTCTTGACGACAGCAATAGGTGAAGCATAAGCTGATGAGCTCCTTCGAATGATGCCCAGCCGTTCCATGGTGCTAAGCTCCTCCTTCAATGAGTCGCGCATAGCGTAGGGCACCGGGTATGGTCGTTGACGAACTGGTACTTCTGTCGTCAGGTCGATGCGATGTTCACCCAACTGACAGCATCCAGGGAGATTGGTGAAGACGTGCTGGTAATTCTTCACCACATCGCAGAGTTCTTGACGTTGTTCCGATGTCAGTTGCGTTCCATACTGGACATCTCTGTAGCCTTCATTTTGGTTCCAGCTTCCTAGGTCGGCAAGGTCCTCCGTCGTTCCACCGTTGTCGCCTTCCAGGTCGCAGTCCTCGATGATTGTCATGCCAGCTGACTCCACGGGTTGACTCTTGTCCATCATGTCGTCCTCTGCCAGTACAGTCTCAGCACTATCACCGCCGCCGTCCTTTATGGCGTTGACATGTTCAGGCGTGGTATCTCTCCTACTGTTGTCCATCCCACACATCTCGGTCACAATAGGTCTCGGTTCCATTGCCACTGCTGCTGCTTTTGACGTCCTTGGAATGTATCTCTTGAGGAGGTTGGCGTGCAAGGTCTTTTCTTTTGCACCCATCTTGACTCTATAGTCGTTAACACCGACAACTGAGACTACCTTATATGGTCCCTTCCATTGGACTAGGAGCTTGTTAGTGTTCGTCGGCAGTAGCACCAACACTTCATCTCCGGGGCGGAACTTCCTCTCTCGCGCCTTCCGGTCGTAGTAGGTCTTCTGTCTACCTTGAGCCTTGGAGAGTTCTTCCGTCGCTAACTTCCATGTGTCCTCCAGCCTCTCACGTAGTTCCATGACGTACTGGTAACTGGTCTTCGTTTCCGGCTCCTCTACGTCCTTGGTCCATAGTTGTCGTATGATGTGCATTGGTCCTCTCACAGTTCTCCCATACAGCAACTCGAATGGGGCAAACTTGGTCGACTCTTGGGGAACTTCACGATATGCGAAGAGCAGCGGGTTGATGTATCTGTGCCACTGCTTGGGTTGCTCTGCGCACAGTCGCCTTAAGGTCTTCTTCAGTGTGCCGTTAAATCGCTCCACCAATCCGTTGCACATAGGGTGGTAGACTGTAGTGGTCGACTGTCGAATTCCCAGTAGTCTATTCGTTTCCTTCATGACATCTGACATAAACTGGGTCCCTTGGTCCGACAAGATCTCTTCGGGCACACCCAAACGGCTGTAGATGTTCACTAAGGCTTCTGCTACCGTTTCTGCGTCGATCTTCTTCAAGGGTGTGGCTTCGGGGTAACGAGTAGCGTAGTCTATGTACACCAGGATATACCGATGTCCACCTTCACTTGGGGGGTCGATAGGTCCTACTAAGTCCACGGCCACTCGCCTAAATGGTACGTCCACTACTGGCATACTCTGCAGGTGCACCTTTGGGGTCGCTCCTTTGTTCACCGTCCTCTGGCATATGTCGCATGAGCGGCAGTATCTCGCGACGTCACCTTCAATTCCAGGCCAATAAAAATTGCTCATAACTCTGTCTTTGGTTTTCTTCACGCCGAGGTGTCCTCCGACGATCGAGTCGTGGGCTACACTCAGTACATACTCTCTCAGTTTCTCGGGTAGTACCACTTGCCTTATAACCGTCGCCTGTCTCAGGTCCTTGTAGATCCGGTACAGTACTCCTCCATGTTTCTCAAAATGAACAGATTTATTGCCTCTATTAGTTGGGATCTTCTTCTGCTCTAACTTCCTAATGACTTCGTCTTCTTCTTGGAGTCGGATAAGTTCCTCTCTATCCACTCCCGCGTGCCGTTCTGCCCTCGGCACCTTCAGCGACGTAGACCGGTCCTTCCTCTTCTCCTGGGCCCTCGTGGTCACCGCTCCTACCATCACCTCAGTATCAGGGTCGTACGGATCCTTCGCTCCGTCCACGTTCCCGACTACTAGGTCGCAGATGGTCTCCGGGAGACACAGCGCCGTCACTTTGCCCGTCAGGTATGGCGTCTTCACGTCGATAACGGCTTCCTCCGCCGCTAGCAAGGAGTTATCGATCCTCGCGATAAGTTTCTTCCCACCGGTGAGCTGTCCGTCGTCCACCAGTGCTCGCCGCACCACTACACCTTCACAGCCGGTATCTCTTAGGACATCTACCGCTCGATTTCCAATCAAGCCCTTCATCACTGGTAACTTCAGTTTCTCCACGATCCTTCCGTCACTGCATCCTCCGCAAGTAACAGGCACCGCTAACTGTAGCTTCCCGTCCTTCATTACCGCTTGAACGTTGATGCTGGTGTCAGCCGTCGTCGCATCCTGTCTCGACGACTCGTCCGCCGCTATCACTACGGCCGCCGCCGCCTTGTTCGGCTTGCCTCGTCCCATATCCTTCTGGGCTGGACACATCCTCCGAACGTGGCCTGGCTTTCCACAAAGGTAACATTTCAACTCACCTTTGTCGTTTAACTTTGCACGACACTCCGTCGCCTTGTGTCCCGGCCTCTGGCACCTATGGCAGACCTGTGGGCTTCTGTCTCCGTTGGGCCTCTGTCGCACTGGCCGGCTCTGCAGTCTGGCGCTCCCGCTGAGCGTCCGGTTCCTCGCTACCAGGTACGCCTCCGCTGAATCTGCGATGTCCTGTCGCGTCTTTGGTTTCCTCTCCCTCACATGGGTTGCAAGGTCTGGTGGGCAGGCATCCATGAATTGCTCTCTGACGGACAGATCTCTCACTCCTTCGTAGGTCTCCTCCGTCTTCGACAGCTTTATCCACCTCTCTAGATAGGTCTTGATCCTGGTCAAAAACATTCCAACATCTTCTCCATCTTCAGGCTTACCTTGTCTGAACATGAGTCTGTATCCGTCCTCTGACAGGTTGTACCTCTTCTGCAACGCTTCCTTGACCTTGTCGTAGTCCTTGGCTTCGTCGATCGGTAGTCTGCAGAAGCATTCCAAAGCTCTCCCGGTCAGCAGGGCAGACACTGATGTCGTCCAGGTGGATCTGGGCCATTCAGCTGTCTCGGCAAACCTCTCAAACCGCAGCAACCAGCTATCCAGATCGTCCTTCTTGTCCTGAAATGCAGGTAGCTTGGGTCTCTTAGAACTGGCGTGGTCGTCGGTCTTCTGCGCTGAGTCGTTGCCTCCACGTTGCTGGCGCATCCTCTCTATCTCCAACTCGTGGTTCATCTTTTCCCTTTCCAGCTGTCGTTCAGCCTCCTTCTCCTGTCGTTCAGCCTCCTTCTCCTGTCGTTCAGCCTCCTTCTCCTGTCGTTCAGCCTCCTTCTCCCGAGCCTGTCGTTCAGCCTCCTTCTCCTGTCGTTGAGCCTCCAGCTGTCTTTCTCTTTCTAGGCCTTCACGGAGGTAGTCCCGTCTCTCCTGCCCAGTGAGCTCCATAGCGTCCGCTTCCTGGCTAAGCCTTCCAATAACCTCCGACATGTTGTAGATAGCTTGTCGATGATATTCTACAATAAACTATGTAAATAAATCTAGTAATTTTGATCTGGTCCGCTCGAATATGGTCGGATCCCGGACGAGCCCCCAATATGTAACAGCTGAGGTTGTTCTAGAACGTTATAGTAGGGGGGAGTTAGTTGATCTAACTACAACCCTTTAGAAAACGAAACTATTACAGCTGTAAAATAAATAAACACGAGATCCGACAATAGATTAAATAATACTAAAGTTTAATAACTGTATAGTGAACAATAAATTACTAGGAAGACACCAGCGAAACGTAATATCTACGCCACACAAAAGGAAACTCACTTACTCACCGACCAACCACTCACACAGGTCTATATATATAAACATTCCTACAGAAAGTTCCCGAAATAAACGTTACCTTTGCCCTCGCACAAACTAACCAATCACGCATCAATACGTCATAAGGTTACATCACTCAAGGCCAAATCTGGCGTAAACATTCGTATCCACAACGTTATCGAATATTCGGGAACATACTAATATTTACTGAACGAGTCAAAACACCTGACAACAAGCGAGCGAGGAAAAAAACTACTCACTAGAAAAGAAGGTCAGGTCACGGAGTACAGTACACTCTGGCGGTTGTCAACAATAAAATGGAAAAAAGTAGTGGACACTTGCTCAGCCACCAGCACAACAACAAAACCGGGGGAGGGCAAGGGGTAGCCCGCAGATGCTACATATTTGAATACTTATTAATAATAATATATATTTAATAATGAATAATACATTTTGTTGTTGCTGGTGGGGGGATGATACGGATACATTTTAATCTATTAATTTCAATTTTGCCCGGGCAGCGGCCTGTTCGGCCTGCTCTTTACGGTTTCCAACTGCCAAGGTATCTTTAACGTGTGCAACGTGCACACGAGCCCTCCGAATTTTTCGTCCTTATTCGAGAAGACTAGGTACTTGATCCTCCCCCCCCCCCCCCCAATAGGATCAGAGGCTTGAAAATATGAGAAAAATCCCAATTTCCAACATGCCTGCTCAGCCATCTCTTTGCTGACCTTCCCCTGGATCTCTTCCCAGTTCTTGGTTGCCGGTTAGTACACTTTTTTGTTCATCTATGGTCTTTATATCTAGACATGTGTCCTGCCCATTTCCATTTCTTTTTGAGTAAATACTTTAATGTGCAGTTTAAATTCAGCAGCTTCCTTTTCATGACTCGTTGAGCTTCTTGCGAGTTAACAGATTAGTTGTTCTATAAGTGCAGTGTTTCAGAGCCCTTTGCTGTCACAAATGGGGTAAAACAGGGTTGTGTCTTAGCCCCAACTCTGTTCAGCATCATGTTCTCTGCAATGCTACAAGAAGCCTTTAGCTCTCCTCCTCAAGGGGTAAGCATCAAGTACCGAACTGATGGCAGTCTATTCAACCTCAGGAGACTTCAGGCAAAAACCAAAACCAAAAGTACTCATGTCTGTGACCTACTATTTACTGATGATTGTGCACTTCTGGCACACGATGAGGATAGCATGCAAAACTGTGTTGATAAGTTCTCTAGTGCCTGTGACAACTTTGGCCTCACAATAAGCACAAAGAAGACGGAAGTGCTCCATCAGCCTACTCCAGACGACAAGTATCCTGTGACCCCAAATATCAAAGTCCATGACAGTCTTCTGAAGGTGTCGGAGAACTTCACCTATCTTGGCAGTACACTGTCTTCCACGGCTCGTGTTGATACTGAAATTCCCTCAAGAATCAGCAAAGCCAGCTCTGCATTTGGCAGGCTTCGAAAGAGAGTGTGGGATGTTGCCGGCATTCGCACAGACACTAAGCTGAAAGTGTACAATGCTTTGGTTCTTCCCACCCTACTCTATGGGGCTGAAACCTGGACAGTGTACCAATCGCATGCCAGAAAGCTAAATCACTTTCATCTGGCCTGCCTTAGAAAGATCCTAAGGATCAAATGGCAGGATAAAATTCCAGACACTGAGGTCCTCAATCGTGCCAAGGAATTGAGCATCTTCTGCCACCTGAAAAAAATTCAGCTACGTTGGGCAGGACATGTTGTCAGAATGCCCGACTCCAGACTCCCTAAGCAAATCTTCTTCTCTGAGCTCTCCAATGGAACGAGGAATGTTGGGGCCCCAAAGAGACGTTACAAAGACACTCTCAAGCAATCACTGAAGGCCTTTGCCATTGATGTGAGTGAGTGGGAAAAGCTCTCGCTTGATCGTGCAAATTGGAGGGCGGCCCTTACCAGAGGCAGCAAAGCATGGGAAGCTGACAGAGTCCAGCAGGCTATCAAAAAAAGAGAACGGCGCAAGAAAAGGCCCAGTGGTACTGAACCAATGGAGCACTCTTGTCATTTATGCGGAAGGGTCTGCAGGGCAAAAATAGGACTTATCAGTCACATGAGAAGCCATAAGTCATGAAAGAACAGTCTTTCCATTCTGTCCTCTGTGTCCTTTAGTCCTCTTTATTGTCCATGTGTTGAAATTCTCTACAATTTCTGTTCTTTATTCCTCTGGTGTTATTAAGGTCATCATCATACCTGATGGACGAACTATTGTTCTATAAGGGACCGGGTCTGGAATCGGTGTGTCATCACAGGAAGAACACACTGGTCAAATATTTTCCTTTTCAAGATTATTGAAACATTTCTCTTTATTTTCCGAGATTCAACATATTCCTTCCCATGGCTTTGTGTGTTTTTCCCGACTTTATTGTTTAGTAGTTCTATACGGCACCAGCCGTGGCATCCGTATGTCATTATTGGAAGAGTACATTGGTCAAATACTTTTCTTTTCAAGCCTCTTGGTCGTTTCTCATCTTGAAAAATTTCTCTGTATTTTCCGACACAAAATCATGAATTTCGTATTCTAATAGGCACTTCCGCGTTCGCCCTGTTTTTGAAAGTTGTGTCTTGCCCGAGATAAGTTCACTTTGTTAAATGTTTTAAATGGTTTCAATCTCGATCGCTTTGAATTCTTCGGTATCAAAATTGGTCATGTGTTTGGTTTTGCCTTTGTGAATGTTCATTCCTGTTTCCATGCTTTCTGTATTTAACTGGTTAACATGTTCTTCCATTTCTTCTACGCTTTCCCAACTAACGGTATCATCATCTGCGAAGCGTAAGTCTCTGGGGTATTTACCATCGCTGCTGTGGTGCCGTAGTTAAGTTCTGCCGTCTTAAAAACTTCCCTTTTAAGAGCCATAATTGGACGATATTGGATCTCCTTGTCTCACCCTTCTTTACATTACAAAGGCGTCTGACATTATGATTATGATCATCTTTATGGCTGTGGCGTTTTCATACAATTTCAAGCAATTTAATGTACGTTTCGTTCACATTTATTTCCCTCAAAGCTCAATCACAAACTTTTTGATAGTCGATGAATCCCAGAGAGGATAGTAAATTACATTCATTTGATTTTTTCAATAAGTTGATTCAGCGCATGCAAACGATCTGTGGTTGAAAATCCTTTTCTAAGTCCTGCCTGTTCTCTTGGTTAATTTTTAATTTTATCAATTGTCCTTTTCTTTCTGCTCTGGAACGGTCGTGTTGGACAAGAGGCTGATTGATCAACACTTTTTTTTTATATTACTGGTGAGCCGCATTTTTAAAACAATAATGGTGACCATGGCTCCCTGTCAGATGTGTGCTCTTTCCCGGCTCGTGAGGATTTCAATAAATTAATGTCTTTGTCAGATAGTTTATGGCTCCGCCCCGCCCCACCCCCCCCTCCCGCCCCGAAAACCTCAGAAAACTATGTCTCATATATTCCGCCATTACCTTGTACCTCCAACACCCTAATAATAATAATATTTTTCCTGATTATTTCTCTGTCCAAACTGGCTGGACTTCAATTGAATCTGGGTTTGAGCTTTTCATTCATATTTTCGGGGGTTTCAACTGTTTTCTCGTAAAGTTATTATTTTTTTTGTTGACTACAAATTCAAAACAGTGATGCTCACAGAGGATGAAATATGAATGCTTCAAGCTCTTAGCTTACTACTGCTGATTTAAAAAGATCGAAATGAAGATTTGTTCACTTTCACTGCTTACTGCTACCAACGTGTTTGGCCATGGGAAAATATATTTTTGCAAAACTCTGGAAATATTTTACATTATTACATTTCTCCAAATTAAAGAATGGAATACATTAAGGAGAAGTAGACATTTGAAAAAAAATATTTTTCTCTTCCTCCAATTTGTTCTCTGGAAATATACCCCCCTCCCCCCCCCCCCCCCCCCGTCATGCAATTCGTCCCTTTAGAATGACAAGGTTCTAACTCCCTTCCATCAACTTTTGAGAAATCGAGGATTGAAGTTTAACGTCATCTTAGCCTTCAGAGCAAAGATTTTTTTTCTTTTTTTATTAATACTTCCAAATATTACACGCCGAATCTGCTCGATACTTTGACGAAAATTGGAGAAGGCCCGTTGAGGTAGTATGTAACTCAGTTCAGCCAAAAAGTGGACATAGAACTTGTCATTCTAAGGGGGCAAACTAGTTAAGTGTGCCTTACCAATCTTTGTTACGCAGGTTGCGTATGGCAAGAGAATAACACTTGTCACCCACCGGGTTCAACGTGGATTGGCAATGGCAACATTTGTACATGCGAGAGAAGAAGACAGCGCTGGCAATTTCAAGTGATTTACTATTCAGATTCACATTCACAACTTAAAACAACTGTAGTAATCATACAAGGAATATGAAATCGTTACTTTCCAGTGTTGGCAAGTAAAGAGTTAATAAAATGTTCGAAAAATCACGGTTATTGCTATACATTTTCCGAGGCGATTCGTGATAGGATATGGTTGATAACAGGATTAATATTTAAGCACAGATGCTGCCAAATCTACAACAAAAGAATAAATTAGCAAAACAAAAGATAATAATAATCAAAATGTCAGAGGATGATTTTTTTAAATTTTGTGTACTGTGAGATAAGATCAGCTCAAAGTACATTCCTTTCAGAATGCCGAGCCTAACCAACTGACGCAGTTATTCACTTGTTTTATTTCTTTTAAACTTATTGTTGCCAGTGGGAACTCATTATGCCTTGCCACAGGTCTTTGAGATACTTATTTTTTTGTTTTTCAATTTGGTACTAACCTGCATTGACTTGGAGACTCCAGTATTCATATTTCAGCAGTGATGCCTGCAGTGGCACTGATAGAACGGCCTACTTTAATTAATCGATTAAAAATCAAGTACAGTCAGTGAGAGGGCTAAGAAGTGTATTGTGAAATCTATACCGAATCAAAATGTATATAGCGGCTTTTTCTTCCACATTGCTAACTGATTTGAGTTTTATCATCAGTGCATTGATACTGACATTCAGCTGCCCTCATGTTTCCCAACTTTGCTATAGTCACTGTCCTTCGAACTTTTAATTTCACAGTTCCTGCAATAATTACTTATACATTTTGAACACTTTTCTGATTCCTGCGATTGCTTGTTTGAGTTTGCAAAATTCAAATGTTTTTTGCTTGCATAGGCTAAACCTAATTTGTTTTTTTTTCATTCTGCAACAAAACTGCTACCGGTATGTACTGTTTCGCATTTCTCCTTCTCTGTCTTTTAGGCACACGCAATTTCAGGATTGCATGTGTACAAATTTTTACTATAGTTCACACCCAAGCACCGAATCATCAAGGTAGAACAGAAGTCTGCAGAGCTTCCACCAATCTGATTATTATATTTATGAGGACAAAAATTATTTTATGTCTTGATAATAATTGCAAATCGTTTCTCAGCAACACTGGAACTCTCGGTACGTATAGCTGGAGAACTATCAATCAGACATATTTTGACTGAATGTGTAGACCTCTTGCATGTCCCAAGAAGACACCCTGCCAGTATGCCTGCGGACTATTTTCTTACGTGGATCCACAGTGCGTCCTGTCCTTTCTGAGAGAGGCGAAGAATGGATCTGCAACGTGAATTAAAAACGTTTATACACTCTTTTCAGATCCATACAAACAACTTTTGAGAATTTTGCCAATCTGATAAAATCTGTTCGGACGGAACCATTTAATTCTATTTGTGAAATTTAGAAGCTCTGAAAACGAAAGTACCCAAAATAGACCGTGAATGGCGGAAGGCGGCTGTTATCGTGCCGACGTCCCGTTAAACCCAAACTCAAACTCATCTATTACCGTTATATTGTTTAGTTTTTGCTCACGTCCAGTCGGGCTAATCTCCTGTGCCGCCCAATCAAACGGCATCAAATTTAGTCACCGCCGGTCTACTAAACCCGTCCGTGTGTTTGAGTAGACTTTGATTGCCAACGACTTATCTGCTCGTCGGTTTGTTTGTTTAACCGCTTGTTTTTAAAAGGTTTTCAATTTTGTTTTAAAAATGTGACCTAGAGCTGTTAATTTTTTTTTGCTTTTGCTTTTGAAGAACGTCCAGTTGGGGCAATTTAAGTCTAACATCAAAGAGATGACAACAAGTGCCCAAAGGAACTGATTTTCCATCGGGCGCTATTTTAAAGGTGTTTCTGGCCTCATTGGTGGCGACTAGACTCCCATCTGGAATGGGCATGTGGGTTGCTCGCCTTGGGACTCCGTAAGGGAGCCAAGGAGGATAAGCTTAACTCTAACACAAGGAAAGCAAAGCATAAGGAAAAACCAGATAACCAACTAATCATCTTCTCCCAGCTTACATCAGGTTACACTATAGGCTATTATTATATCATATTGTATTGTAAGGCTTCGCACAATACTAGGTGAGTACTAACAATGAAGCGTCTAGAATAGGAACGAGCATGAAAAAAAAAAAAAAAAAAGTCTAACATCAAAGAGATGACAACAAGTGCCCAAAGGAGCTGATTTTCCATCGGGCGCTATTTTAAAGGTGTTTCTTTCAAATGGATGCATGAGGTTATCCTGTTAAGTTCCTGTCTAAGATACAAGGAAACAATATTACGATGCTCGGTGACAAATTATACTTCAATGGCAAACAAAAACAAGAACAATTTTCTTTAATGCAAAGACAAACATTTTTTGAATAACTTCAATGCTATTACACAAGGTTTTCTTATTATATTGTTATGTTATTATCATTGTTACTATTATTATTATTATTATTATGACTGTTATTGTTATAACTATGCGAAGGGAGATGGGAGCAGGTAAGAATTTTTTTTTAAAAAGGGGGTAGGGGGAGATACTTTTCTCTTGCTTGAGTATTAAACATTTTCAGTTCAGTATTTTGCATCGGTAGGACTGGAATCGAAACCTGTTAGTTTTATTACCTATTTTTTTTTTCATGTATTACATTATCATATATTTTCAAATACGGTCCCCTAGTGCTTGTATTTTTACGGGATGAAGAGTGATATAAATGTTATTTATTATTTATTGTAATTTGGCAATGGCTCAGTTTTCTTTCTCTCTGGTTGTAGAATGGGTATACACGTCTTTCTTGTACATGTATAATAATATAGGTGAAGTGCCGAGCCTGCCTACAGCCAACAAGGGTTGTTACTTTAGGAACCGTTGGTACGTCCACCTGGAAGACGTTATGCAGAGCAATTGCTTTAGGATGCAGTGTCAAAATCGAAACGCCATTTTCGTCTCTTATGGCAAGTTTTTCCTGTGAACAATTTTCTCAGATTGTGGAAGGTTTGCTGTGCGTGAGTGTGAGTGTGTCATGGTATGAGCCGTACTGTGGGCATTTGGCGCGTAAATCTGCCAAATAACAGTTCAGGGTTAAGACGTGAACCCACAGTTAACGGCATGCTTTTTATTGAAAGTAATCAACATAAAACACATCTCGAAGAACAACACAAATCAACACATCTCGAAGAACAATAAACGAAAAAAAAAAAGATAAAGATCAGGAAACGAATCAGTTTCAGATTGCCTTTGAAAACCTGAGTGAGCTGTAAACGATTAACTCACTAATAAAATGCGTTCGTAATTTGAGCCTGTTCATAATTCAGTTTCCAGGTCAATCTCTATACGTATTAGAAGTAAAAGGACAGACTAACCGTACTTTACTTGCATGTGTAATGAATGACTTCAGAAACATCAGTTTATTGTGTAATAACAAAAATAACCATGAAATGCAATCTAATAAAACTATAAAAGACACAATTAAAATCGATATAAATATGCAATGGCAATCTGGATCGGCATGTACGCAGAGGTTAAAATCATTTCCTGGCATTCTGCCTTTGCTAATTGGCGTTTTAGCTGGCAGTAGTTTAATCTCCAAAAACAATGCTGAGAATAGCCCGAGACGCAAACTACTGAGACGGACCACTCCTTCTTTCATTATTATCCCCACAACTTGTGCGCGTATAAAAACGGTGAGTACTACTCACAGCGCTCTGTGGTACTAGTCATTTTAATTCTAATTCAATTATGAAGTCGTGTGGTGCCAATTGTTGCATTACTGACATGGATGATACACGTGAAAGTCGACGGACGGAATTTGGCGAACTGAGCCGTCTGGGTACCCTGTGTCTCGGGAATGACAGAAAGGAAAACATTTTTTCTGTGCTTGAGAGTGATAGAAATACAGAAAAAATCATGCCATAAACTAGCATTTGTACAATTTACAACAATGAATACAAATGTATATGTATAAAATAAAACAATTGTCCATTGTTTTTGGCAGGTTGTAGCTGGCTTCCTTTCGGCACCTTTGAACGGTGCTTTAACAAAGACATGTGGTGGAAGGTTGAGCAAGCCTCCTTGTTTGTAGCAGTAAACTCTATCTATAAATGTGAAACACAGAGAACAATCTTTAATGGAGGCGTCACTTCTCCAAAACAGAAGGGAAACAACAGTAAGTGTGATTTCAACGGAGTGACCTACAGTAATTAAGAAATTGTGATCGATTCCAAGAACCGTGTAAAGTTGAAATTGTAAGAAAAGGAAAGTTTGTGTGTGTTGTAACGCCTCGCGTTGAAAGCAAACAATAAGGAAGGGTTGAATAAATAAAAAGAGAAATGAAAAGGAAAACTTTTGGTCACAAGCGACATACTTCAAGCAAAAAAATGATCTCTTCATTAATCTGATTCCTTTGTGATATAACGCCTATTTTGATTCAGTGTTTATATCTAGAGTGAGGTTTCACAAGGAATACCTTTTTCTTTCTTTGCCAGTTAATTTTTGTTTCGAGCCGACTGCGATCCTATAGGTATTCTATGGTTTGTTTGCCAGTAATGTATTTCCAACAACACTGTGTAGCGCATCAGTGTCAGAATGGCCAATTGGTATGTATATCAAGGACCCACCGACTGAGTACTGCTACAGAAATGACATGTCTAAAGCCAGCCGTAGATTTTGCAGAGTGTAAAAAATGTATACTATGTACATAAAAGCCAAGAGATAACCACAAAACCTAGAAACGTTCACTGCATTCCTTAAAAAACAAGTTGGGCTTCCATGGACGAATAAAATTTAGATATTGTTGCATTATTCTCAGCGAGGACACGTCCATATCCAGTTTTCATCGAATATTCCGGGTTTTTCCTGTTCTTGTTTTTGCTGCTTATGACATTCAAAACTGGCGGTTGACCAGCGGGTGTGTCTCATAGCGAGAAATCAGTATTGGTCGATTCGCACCGCGAGACACGGGGGGTTCTGGGAAACTACTGTCAGCATGGAGAGGAAAGTAGGTCACGTAGGTAAATGGTGCCCGTTCATACATTTACACAGAGGAGTAAGAGCTTACTGACAGCTCTAAATATTTCAGTCAATCCAAAAACATGAACAAACAACAGCAAATAGGTACGCACACGCAGTGACCTAATTTCATGATTTGGCAGAAATAATTTCTATCTAGAAATACATAATTATTCTATGGTGTTGACTAAACGGTCTGCGTTCTGCGCACAATGTCTCTTAGTGTACATATTCCAGAATGTTAATGTGATAGTGTATTATGCAGTTTAGAAAATACCAATATTATGCATCCATAGAAATGGGCTGGATTCGGAAGATCTGATGTAATTTCGTAAGGGGTATGATCGGAATTCAGGAACAGTTACATGTATATCGCAAGCAATGCTTGTTACCCCTGCTAGTGGTGAATTAAACAATTTTTCACTTAACTTGGAATGTATGGGGCGTCAGGGAGAGGCAGTATCCCTGGTGGAGGATTTCATGGCGGCCAGTTTAGGGTGACTTTCCTACCCTTGATTCCCATCTGGCACTTAGCTGTCATTTGCGGCTCTCAGTAGCTGTTTACATGCGGCAGCAGGCACTCCCCAGGCAACGACTTCCACAGACCGGCCAAATCAGGTGGAGGTAGAAGGCGGGTTTTGTTCTCCTGGCGAGCTAGGATGTGCCTGATGAGATCAGTAGGACCCAACTGTCAGACAAGCGGGTCTGCAAGGCTTTGTGGAAATCTCAGCGCATGGCAAAACACCATAGCAGTCATGGTCATCCACTGTAGCCAAAGAGGTCTCCAGTCATGACGATTCATCGTACCACTGGAACTCAGTCTCTGATGGGGGAGAGGCGACGGGGCAGTTGAAGATGACCATTAGCAGTGGTAGTCTCGAACCTGCACGTGGGCGGCCATGGACAGACGGTCGTTCGTCTTCGAACCATGACAGATGAGACGTTCGGCAGCATGCAGGGTTACTGGAGACAGCCCTTTTTAGGACAGCACTACCCAGCCTCGAATAAGGGAGGGGGTAGCAAAGGCACGCCAGACATTGCCTGCCCTACCATGTCCGGCTAGTTTACCATGGCTGGTGGATCATCACCGAGCGGCCCACTCGGAAAGAATGAGAAACAAACCGAAACGATAGAACCTCATTGTTGGAACCGGGATTGTCCCCACCTCCTTGGGCAGACAACACTGCCAGGCCAGAGCGACAAACTGCTCTCATCGCTAAAGAACTAGCTTAATTCCATATGGATATAGCTCCGCTGAGCGAAACATGACTCGGCCGGGTGCTGAAGAGGGCTTTATTTTCCTCTGGCCTGGAAAGAGAAGAAATGAAGACAAGTTACATGGAGTGGGCTTTGCTATCAGAACTAGTCTAGCGAATTTCATCCTTACACTGCCTGTTGGAATGACCAGGCGCCTCTTGAAGCTGCGCTTTCCGCTGAACAAATCCAGCTACATCGCCACAATAAATGCCCAAGCTTCAACTCTCACCAGCACTGATGAAGACAAAGAGCAGTTCTACAAAAATCTCGATTAGATTATAAGGTGTGCTTTTGCCAGTGACAAGCTGCTAATCATTGGTGGTTTCAACGCAAGAGTTGGAAGAGGCAGGAAGAATTGGGAAGGCGCATTTGGACGCCATGGTTTAAGAAGACGGAACAGCAATGGCCTGCTTCTCTTGGGCGAATTTGCCATCAGTAATATGTTGCGTTTCATCACACAAAGAATATCCTGGGGTCGAAGCGGCGAATGCACCAGGACTGGTTTGATGAGAACGATGAGCAGTTTTCTTTTTTTTTATTCACCCAGTTAATGAAAGAGAAAAATATGGCCAATGTGACATAGCTTAAAGATCCCAATTCTATCTGCGAGGCTGACAGGGATAAATATCTCGAAAGACAAACACAGAAACAGCTGTGTCTGATGAAAAAAAGAGATGGTAGAACATGAAAGCAATGCAGAAATGTGCCGAGACTGGCAATTCGAAACGGGTCTTCAGCGAGCTGGTCTGTCTATGGATCCTCAGGGAACCGAGCTACCCTCTTACTGATGGAACAGCACTGATTAGAAATCAAGAAATTTGACTAATCACTGGGCGGAGCACTTCAGCCTCCTGCTGAATAGACCGTCCACTGTCAACCCGGCAGCTTTGGAACAAATCCCACAATAGCCTGTCAGTGAAGAGCTGGACCAACCACCATTAGTTCCCAATTAATGAAGGTCGTAGACCAGATGAATATCGTGAGAGCCTATGGGAAGGATAGCACCCCAACAGAAATCTGCAATTATGCCGGACCAAGAATGATCAACGTTTTCCACAGTATTACAAAAAGCATTAGACAGTAGGAGGAAATTCTAGAAGACTTCTGCGGCGTGATGATTGTAGCATGTTACAAAAACAAGGGCAGTAAATACGACTGTGGATACTACAGAGGCTATTGCAAGCAAGATCTTTCCCAGTATTTTCTTCAACACTGGGTTAGCAGAAGACATTTTACCAGAAGCTCAGTGTGGATTTCGCCTTTGTCGATCTTGTGACAAAAAAAAAAAAAAAAGCCTTTTTGGTGTAGGAATACAGAACGAAAATCACAGGCTTGTACTGTGTGTTGATCGACCAAACCAAGGCCTTTGATAGATGCACAGTTAACAGAGAGGCTATCTGGTCTGTGCTGGCCAAGTATGGTGCCCCATACGTTCACAAGAATTATCAGATTCTTAAGTGACGGTATGATAGGACAAGTACTGTCTAACGACAGCAATCCAATCTATTTGAGATCTTCAGTGGGTAAAGTACGGTCCGTGCAGCAAAATTAGATAAATCGTGAAGTTCTGTGTGTACAAAATCACAGGCATAAAAATTCTCCGTTAAAGTCCTGCTCACTGGATGAAGGATAGCAAGATCTTTTAGTTTAATGTCTAGTTATGATTTTCCCTCGGCATGGAATGACTGTCCAAATAACACGTGTGTTAATGTCAATTACACGGGAACCGAAAACAGCTGTGTAAATCGTTATGAATCCTATGAGGATGTGGCAGGAAATATAAATTACTAGCTGAGATGTCCGGCACTGCCCGGAATAAGTAATACGAATATGTGCCCACAATTCCTTTGGTCCATTGTAAAACTACAGTCATTTTAAAGATGGATTTAAGTAAAAATCTCGTGGTTTTAGTTTCTTCTCAGCGTATATTTGTTATTTGTTATAGATTGTCTGTTTGCCTAATTACCTCATGCCGTCCTGCACTATAGCACACCACTCTGGCTAAGCATTTTTATCCAAGCCATATTGAAAATAGAACAAATCCTTGCGTGTATTTGTGAATTTCTAATGGTCTACTTAGTTCAGATTCTGTTGAAAAAACCAATATTCCACGCGCCTTTGGCATTTCGTCCTCTTAAGATGACAAGGTTCTAACTCCCTTCCATCAATTTTTGAGAACTCGAGGATTGAAGTTTAATGTGATCATAGCTTTTAGACCAGAGAATTTTTTTTTCTTTTTAGTAATACTTACAAAGTACACCACACCGAATCTGCTTGATACTTTAACACACAGTGGAGAAGGCCCGTAGAATTAGTGTGTAGTATGTAACTCAGTTCAGTCAAAAAGTGAAGATAGAACCTTGTCATTCTTCAAGGAATGATTTGTTCACGTAAAGACAGTTGGTTTCATTCACCCCACATATCCCAGGTAGGCTTCTTTGTTTTATGATAGTCTCGACAGTAAGTTTTGCAATTCGTTCATATCACCTATAGATTTCAAGCATTGCACTTATGAAGAACAAGAGATCAGGCACATGGACTTCCTTGAATACGACCAGTGTGTGATGAGTGAGTGTGCAAACGGAATCATGGTTCTTAGCACAGCAGGCAAGTTTTCCTACCAACAATTTTCCCATATCTGAGAAGATGAAGGCTTGATATACCATATACTACATGTAGATCTTTATCAGATAGAGCTATCTTTGGTGTGCCAGAGCGTCAGTACTGTACACTGGTCCCTCTGTGAGCATTTGTCTATAGCCTATCTCAACTCTCTATTATGGCATCTTATTTTGGCCGAATGGTCATTTAAAATTCTGTAATGTTATTTTGGCCGAGTTACTTGAACCAACAACGACAGCTTGCTATTTACTGAAAGTAATCAAGACAATATTAATAAGACAGTTTCAGAAGAAACGTAAACGAAAAGAAAGGATAAAGATCAGGAAATTAATCAGAATGAAAACATATGTGAGTGTAAATGTTTAACTCATTAATGAAGTACAATATTGCTGTTTGAGCCTGTTAAAAATTCATTTGGAGTACAATCTTCCTACCTAATGGCAGTAAAATGACAGACTGACCTTACTTATTTTCCAGGAATAATAACTTGTGAAAAATCAGTTTTTCTGTAATGTGTAACAGAAATAGAAAAATAAATGCAAAGGCAATTGGACTGGCATGTACATGGAGGCTAAAATCATTTCCTAAGCATATTGTCTTAGATCATTACGCGTTTCATTTGATTAATGGTCAGCTGTCAAAAAATAATGCTGAGAATATCAAACTGGAAAACCCTTTTCTAAGGCCTGAGAATGATGAAAATACAGGTGAAAATTTGGCCTTAAAACAACATTTTTATAAATATCTAAAATACAATAAACTAACCCGTTTTGTTTGTTTGTTTTTGTGACAGGTTGCCATTTCCCTCCAAATGACAAGTGTTATGACAATCAGGAACAGTGGGAATATGAAGGCACTACCTACAGATGTGAATTCTACAGAAAGGCAGATCAGCTGTCTGCTGAAATCTGTACGATAGACAACAACGGTAAGTGTCCGCAGAACACCGACCTACAACATTTACCCCAGTTCTGTTAAAGTCACAGTGCTCTGGCCAGTTTAGGAAAAAACAATGTAGGCCTACCATTACGTACGGATGTTATGTGTCATTGGAAATGGGCAGCGTTCTGACGCAAGTTTGTAATAGATATGATCAGAATCAATCTATGAGGGTTGTTCAAAAAGTTTTGCAAATTACCATCTAGCACCGAATTTACCGAATTCAGACATGCAAGACAAACACAGAATCAAACCTTAGCAAGTATACTCTCGAACGAAACATTAATTTGTGTTTCGATATGAGAAAAACTCGTCCTGGTGATGACGTCATAGGAATGCCATGCGTTGAGCTGTGACCCAAACAAGATGGATTTCTCGGAAGAAAATTTATTCTTTTTTTATATTTTCATGCGCTGTAAACTCTTTGTGGAGCATCTGTGTGTTCCATGACACTGTTTGTTCTTCGGTAAGAGAAGTTATGAAACAGTTTCTGATGACCCCCAATCTGATCGCCCAAGTTCTGCTGTGGAGGAGCAAACAATAGATATTATATTACCTGTCACCTTACTAAAAAAAGATCCACATTCGTCTACACAAGGACTTAACGAAATGTGTGGAATTTTGATTGGGTCGATACAAAAAAATTATGCATGAAGAACTTCATAATATGGAAAAAAGTATGCTCCCGATTACTCACCGAAGAGCGAAAACGAGAGAGGGTGAGATGTGCCACTGAATTACTCAATAATTCTGTTTGAGCCCCACCGACCCGAAGAGACTTACAGACATAGCAACGGGTGATGTAATCTGGATTCCGTTCTTTGGGATCTCATCAAAAGGAATGAACCGTACGTAGATAGTCGAAAAACGAGTCAGGCCAATCGTGTTGCACCAAGGATTTCATTCAAAGTAGGAAGAGGCTTTTCACCGTCTTTTTCAGATACACTGTACATGTACATGTAGTGGTCCCCTAGTAGTCCATATTATGCTGGGTGATACTAGTGATCTCTGCCCCCCCCCCCCCACCATAAAAGCAAGGGCTACAACTCTATGCCTTGAAGAGCAAGGAATCCAAGTTTTGCCTCATTCAGCCTACAGTCCAGACGTAGCACTCGGCGACTTCTGGTTATTTCCCACACTGAAAAATAAGCTCGCTAGAAGGAAATTTGAACATTTATACAAGACATCGCAAAAATCTGTCAATTCAGAGCTGCACACCATACTGAAGTCTGACTACTGTTAGTGTTATGCCCTGCAGAAGTGCGTGACAAGACTAGGTCGTTGGATACAACGCAGAGGGGAATATTTTGAAGGATTCTGAAAATTTCAAGTTTATACCATTAAAACTTTTTCAATTATTACATAACTTGCAGAACTTTTTTAACCACCCTCATAGCAATGGGTGTATCTCAAGCAACGGTGGGCACCTCAGCTAGTGGTGAATAAAACAACTTTTACCCAGTCTGGTGACTAAACACTCCGTGTAAGGATACTTCAAAGAAAGCTTTTTGATGCTGTGTACATATTATTTTTATCACATTCAAATGAGCCCGGATATGAAAAGAGCAAAATGCGCAATGAAAATTTCGGATTTTTTCCCCCATAAACATCCATCAAGCGAATTCTCCCTGCACTTGCAACTCTGGGTTGCTAGATCACATCCTTAGCTAACAATTTTTTCCTCAGGGTGTAGGATGGCAAACAGACTAGTGGATTCTGTTTGGAATTACATAACTTATTGTACTTGTAAGAAAACAATTCTAATGTCATGACCGCCTTCCTTAGGGGTAAAACAGTCTAAGGCTAAGTTTATAGTGGGGCGGGTGGCGGGTTGCCGCACGAGGGCTAATCGCGCTGGAAAACTCGCGCCTCATCCCTATGCCGAGTTTGGTGTACATAGCAAAGCTGGAACAGCACAATCGTATTACTGCTACAACACAGGAAATATGGCTTCCTCATATTTCTGTTGGCGCATTCTTTCTTCCTTTTGTCCCAAATGGACGGTCTTTTGAAAACAGCGACAATTAGTTGATCAACATCCATTGCTTTGGCCAGAGCGTGACTCGAATTACGACTAGCTCAGTTGCTACAGTGATCACACGGGAGCAAAAGTAGGTGACCGACTACAAACCCCGGCGCGAGACGCGTGTCAAGAACTAAAAGTTGGTTCTGGTAACTTTACCCGCCGTGCGGCAAATTAGCAGCCCCTCCAGGCACGCGTTGACTATGTAAACTTACATAAAAGAGTGTGTCACAATACTCGCTCGGTTTAAACCGCGCGTGCGATTTCCCGAAACCCGCCGCCACTATAAACTCGGGCTAAGGCCGTGTTTATAGAGAAAGCGGGTAGGCGGGTTGCCGCGAGATGGTTACTCGCGCAAGAAAACTCGCGCCTAATCACTCGCGCGGTTGGTGTTCATAGCAAGGCGGGAAAAGGAAAGACGAGGTCAACATCCATCGTGAAGCCAAGAAAAGTACACAGCCAACACAACTCCCGCGCGACACACGCGGAACAAGAACATACAATTGGTTCTGGTAATTTCCCGCGCTGGTCGGCAAAATTGCCGCCTCGAGAGACACGAGTTGTCTATGTACACTTACAAAGCATATTGAGTAACATTCCTCGCGCGAGTTCTCTCGGGTCGAATCAAGCGTGCGATTTCCCGAAACCCGCCGTCTCTATAAACGCTACCTTATTAGGCAGGTGAACGCGCCAGACCGGCGGCTCGCGGCCCATAGATTTTGGGTCACACTAGCACAATAGGCCAAGCTATCTCTGCAATAGGCACTGCCCGCTGCGTCCCGCTGGGTCGCGGTGTAGGCAGTGCCTGTTGTGATAGTGTGAAGCAAATTTATGGGTAGTGAGCCACCGGTCTGCCGCCTACGCCAGCATTTGTCTGTTTTACCCCTTAGCATTCCTATTAGAATCAAACATACCAGCGTTCACAGTGACATATATACAGTTTTTTTACTTGTATGTATTTGGCTACAACAGTAAGTCTGTGTTCATACTGGGACCTACGCACAATTATTTGTTTCACTAATAACTAAATCATGGTTGGTGACCAATTATATTTTAGTGCACAATTTTTTAATTATCCTTGAGATCTAACTTCGTGAAATATGTCCATTAATGTCCCACATTATATTTTTACAGGTGGACGGAGCAAGTATAATGTTAAAAAGTGGAAAGTCTAGATCACCGAGCCTTTTCGGCGCCCTGTCTTCATTCCCTATGGATAACCTCGGATCCACAGGAAGAAACTTGAAATAAAGCATAACCAGAGAGCAACACACTGTTTTGTTTCTTTCACCTTGGCATTGTCCATCCACTACAGGCTGTACCCCTCCGACAATGACTCCCATTCCTTTCTGTCTGATGTCTTCCTCATAACACAATGTTTTGTTTCTTTCACCTTGGCATTGTCCATCCACTGCAGGATGTATCCCTCCGACAATGACTCCCATTCCTTTCTGTCTGGTGTCTTCCTCATAACACAATGTTTTGTTTCTTTCACCTTGGCATTGTCCATCCACTGCAGGCTGTACCCCTCCGACAATGACTCCCATTCCTTTCTGTCTGATGTCTTCCTCATAACACAATGTTTTGTTTCTTTCACCTTGGCATTGTCCATCCACTGCAGGCTGTACCCCTCCGACAATGACTCCCATTCCTTTCTGTCTGATGTCTTCCTCATCCATGTTGTTCCCCCTCTCTTTTTACTGTCATCCTGGCTCTTCTTCCTGGTCGTCCTCGCGGCCGTGGTTGCAATTCAGTGCAGCGTTTTGTCCATCTATTGCCATTCATCCTTCCCACATGTCCGGCCTATTCCACTTTTATTGTAGCATGAATTTTATTATGTCCATTTAGGAAACGGTCACAGTTCTGTTTCTTCTTCAATTTATGTCTGTTTTTGGCTGAAAGCACGTTTATATTTTAAGAAAAGAATGATACATGTCCATCAAAGCGTTCATTTTTTTTTTGTCCCCTCTTCTTTTTCTCCATCTTCTTTTGCGCTTCCTCTCTCTTTCAGTCCCTTTTTGCCTCGCTTTCTTTTTCTTCTTGATTCCTTCATTTCATTCAAATATCTCTAAGAGTATCACAGAGCTGACGTATCTTGCGACATGAGCTGAATGCTACAGGGGAAAACCACCAGTTGTCACAAAATGAAGGTTTGGGAAAATTCGCATATTAAAGTTTGAAAGCCCATAGATTGAAAAAAGGATGTCATATCTAAATTTGCCCCCCAATTGCTGGACAACAGTTGTTTTTCATGTCATCAGTTTGAGAGCAATTCCCTCAGAACTGAGGGAGGTAACCATAAAACGCGCATTTTGTGACACTGGACGTTCTTCCCCTGTAATATTCAGCCGTAGGTCGACAACACAAGTGCACTGTCTCTTCCGTCCCTGTCAGTGATATTGAAGGTACCGGTACTCGCTGGCTTCCCCTTGCTCCGGTTTTAATTACTAAGGAGACTTTATAATAATGTCGCCGTACTGAAACCTGCCTTTGTATTGGTTCGATTCCTGAAAGAGGTCCTTTTCATACGTAAAACCTACACAATGTACATGTATCTGTGGTTCATACGTAAAGCCTACATGTTATTCATACCTAACGCCTACACAGTGTATCTGTTATTAATACGTAAACCCTACACAATGTATCTGATATTCATACGTAAAGCCTACACAATGAATCTGTTATTCATACGTAAAGCCTACACAATGTATCTGTTATTCATACATAAAGCCTACACAGTGTATCTGTTATTCATACGTAAAGCCTACACAATGTATCTGTTATTCACACATAACGCCTACACAATGAATATGTCATTCACACGTAAACCCTACACATTGTATCTGTTATTCATACATAAAAGCCTACACAATGAACCTGTCTGTCTATGTCTGTCTGTCTGTCTATCTGTCACTGTTCCTTACCTTAACCCAGAATTCATCCTGATGCATAAATTGCATAAATGGCATAAAGCAGTGTTTTCATATGTGTGTGAGGAAACAGAAACGACAGCGGGAACGTCAAAAATCCATCAATCTGTAAAAAGAAAGAGTGTTTCTACAGGCACCGAAATGACCCTTCCGTTTACCTGAAAACATTCTTTCTCTTTCACTACTCCAAGCGTTTTTGACATTTCTCTACACATGAAAACGTTCTATTTCACTATTCCAAGGTGTTTTGACATTTCCGTGCACATGAAAACTCAGCTTTAATTTGTCTTACCTCTTGGAATGCAATAAAGTTTGATGTAAACCGTCATGCATTCCATGGTGCTCTAATCTTGCCAAAAGCTCAGATCACCCCCACCCCACCCCCTACCCCTCCCCCCTTTCCCACCCTCCCTCAAATACGAGCCATGTTACAACATGCCTGAGTACAGCAGTGTTTCAGCTTGTGAGAGAGCAGGCTCTAAGCAGTCCTGAGATCGGGTTATTTATAGAAGAAGGAGCTAGAAGGAAAACAGAAATAACCTTAAAAATATCATAGGATACCAGGTGGAACAGGACTTCTGTGTGTTTGAGATGATCTGTGAAAGGTTATGAAAAGGTCTGTCTGCACCGACATCAGTACATGTACAATTAATTACCACGTGAAACTGACAAACAATCTACGTGTATTTCATAATGTGTGCAACAATGCGAGATATCAGCACAGTGCGACTGCTATGTTGTTAACTGTATAAAAGTATACTATAAGATGCTCAGTTCTTATTAATGTGGAATCGCGGAAGATTTGGAGGAAAGGGAAATACCTCAACATCCTATTCACTTTATTACAAATCCCATTACCTTTTCCATGGAGCTTGGAATCTCCAGTACATGTATCACTCTGACAGACAACCAACTGTTTAGTTTGTGAGTGTAAAGTGAATCAACAACAACACCTAAAAAAATAGTAAGGTACGTTCATGTTTCTCTCGCCAGGTAGCAACGAATGAGGCGAATTCTGTGATAATACTGTAATGAATAAAGCTGTGTTCTCATAATTACGGAAACGGGAACGGCTAAAACCTTTCAAGTAGTGAAATAGAAAGAATATTTCCGTACGCGGTTTCAGTACACACGGAAACAGTCTTTCTTTGTACTACTTGGGGGATTTTTGCCGTTTCCGTTTTCGCTTCTATACATACTCAGCTTTAGAAGGCAGTAAACACACCATACTCTTCCAGTAAAATAAAACGCAACAATTTTTCCTTCGATTTACTTGTTATCAAAATCAGCCATGTTGTATCTGACAGAAGTTGCATGTTTTTTTTATTTCTTTGGTAACCGTTTGTAACTGAGGGAGAAGTAGGTTTTAAGCACACTGGGTCAATTAGTTTTGAGTAACCGATGGCACTTAATCTTGGTAACTGGTGTGTGTTTGTAAACATGTGCTCTTTTCCAAGATGGTCTCCAGGTCACATGATCAAGCAAGGATGATAATACTCTACAAAAATGTTAATTTATTTACTACACTTTAAAGCACAACCATTAATTTTTTTTCCAGGCGTGGTTTGAAAATGGCTCTCAAGTAACATATCAGGTGGAATGTCCCATATATAAACATTATATCTATGTAGATGGTGTTCGTTAGCAAACAGAGAATTCAGTTTTTTTCCTGAACATTGTGTGTTGAGCTTTTGCAGGACACGAAAGTTTAGCCATCATTTTGACGTAATTGGCCTGTGAAAAGCGTTTCTTACTTACCCCTTTCCTGGGCTGTATTTTCTATACATATGTAAGCGGTGGCCTTTAGCAAACTGAGATTTTACATCCTTCCGAAGATCGTACATTGTTTGTGTGTACACTTACAGGGCATGGGATTTCCATTGCATGTCTACAAACATAGGGGAGATAGCATTGAACCGGATCTGGTGGACGAATTGGACACGGGACCTTCCTCTTCCTGTAAAACGAATAATTTATGCTGACAGCTTCTCCTCGATATTATTGTCAATTAGAAAAAAAAAAAAAAGCCCTCTACCATAATACAAATCTGATTAGCCCGTAGAACACGGACACAGGTTGCTTCTTTATGTGCAGTAACATGAGTTGTGAGACAAAAGGTGAGGTAAATGAAGATCAAAATTAGAAAAAAAATTGGAGTAAAACACACACACACACACACACACAACTTTATCTGATTTTTATGATTGATAAATGTACACGTTTTATTGCTTTAGAAATGAAACCTAGACAGATGTGATAGCAAGAGAAGTAACTCGTCTCAATCTTATTATAAAAAAAAATAGTGGCTGGAGTAATTCATTGTGGTACAATTTTGGCCCTTTTTTTGCTCAACGCTACAGCCTAAATGACAGTTTCAAAAATTATAAAGTTAATTTCCCCAAGAATCAACTAATCCAGCCCAATCGCTTTTGTATCGACCGGTTGTGTTGATTCAAGTTTCATGTATTTTTAAATAAAAAATTGTAAAAATGTAAAATACAATGATCTTTGCTTTGGCTCCCTGTAGTAAGCCCAAGGCACTGGAAACGATGTATTAATACGCGTTCAATTCGGTGCAGGCAATATCCCTATCAGAAATGAGTGCGTAGTGCTCTGGTGCGCATGAAATCTATAGTAAAGCTGTAGAATAAATGGGAAGTTTTCAAGACCAAAAAGAGAGAGGGAACGATGGGTTCACAAGTTTATAATCCCGGTAATGCCGGGAACTTCATCTAGTTCTGAAAAAAAAGAAAATAATTATATCCTTCTTAATTCCCTTTACATCACAGTGGAGCTCTACCTTGCATTTTCCTCCTCAGTCAATGTCCTGTCCTGTCACTATAGTACATTGTCCTTTTTAGGGAAAAAGACAGCATAGGTCAAAATACACTCACTTTACAGATGGGGAAATAAAAAGAACGTAATTTTTCATTGTGCATAATTCCTTGTTTAATTTTTATACTGTGGTGACCTAAGAAACTGTTAGTGGTACAAAACTACAGACTCTAGATGAGAAAAGAAACCCCACCCCCCCTTTCCCCTCTCCCCTTTTTTTGTATTTTACCCCAATCCGCATTTCGTTCTCTTCCCAGCCACCCTCCTCCACCCGCCCGTGTACGAGTGCACATCTGTTGAAATGTTGAATGTCCATGATAAGCCTTTGCTATTTTGAAGCTTTACATGGCATTTTGCATGCACTATCTGACTGTTTCAATAGAAAACTTGCTTTCATTTGATATTCAGATCTATATAATCCTACAACCTTTTTTTTTTTTTATTACAAACATAATGAGTAAAAATGAACGTTTTTGTTTTTATTACCATCATACAAATGCGTACCTACACTTCACAGAACCCTCCCTACGCTTAGCGTGAGTTGCCAGCGCATGGGGCAATACCTGTAAGTACAAGTGCAAGTATTGCCGCCCCTAACCCGTGGACCATTAGCAGTCCCTGAGCCCCTTCCACTAGTCCAGTCTTCAACACATTACCCACCTAACACAAGCATTGTAATTAAGGAAATACCGATGCAATTAAGGTAAAATGCTTGCAATGTAATAATACACTCACATTTATTTAAAAGACGTGATGGGTTTTTTTGGGGGGGCGGGGGGGGGGGGGAGGGGGGATTATCACTACTTTATAATTTTTGTTTAATTTTGAAATTTTGGGACTCTCAAAAGTTTTGCACTCGTTATAACCGCCCCTGTGCTCCCACCCACACTACGCCACTGATGGATGGCCTCTGCATCAACAGTCACTTGTGGAAATCTCTCGAGTTTGTGTGTATTGTAAAAATCGTTGGATCAGTTGTACTGTCGTGATCAGAAAGATAACACAAGTATAAAGTTGCAAGGTGTTGACAGATGAAAAAAAGGTTACCACGAAAGGCTCTGCGTTGTGAACTTGCCTTAAATTGGGTTTATTGTCAGCCTCATACTAAAATGGGGTGCCTACATGTTACAAGGGTTTAAGAAGTTTAAATGGCATGTTGTCATAGTATAGAGGCTTAATGTAATCGCTGTGGTGATGAATGTCTATATAACTTAAATAGTTTGGTGATTGATTCAATTTGTAAAACTGCGGTTTTAGCATAAAGTCGGGCTCTGTCTATTAATAGCATACACACATGATAACAAACTGACTCGGTAAAATGGGGTCTTGTGTATGTTTAATTACTTACTGAATCAAAATGGGACTATGTCTTTTTTCCCCACTGATTTTGTACCTATGACATATAAAATATAGCGTCTGTGGCCAAATGGATTAACAACTTTGACCCATAACGATTTCCAGTGATCTCAAACATATGAGTACGTTGGTAGTTCACCACAAGAGACAAAAGACTCGTTTTGATGTTTACACCTTCCTTCATTCAAATGAAATATGAACGATTTAAGAATCCCTAGCTATGGCGGAAAAAGGAATTGTCAGATAGAAGAATTGAAGAGCTTAAATGGCAGTTAGTAAGTAATGCTACTCAAGAAATCTTTGGCCGAGTGGTATTCACGTCTCGACCATCTGAGTGGGTCCAAGCTTCGAGGAGCTAGACAGTGCCGTTGCAGATGACCAGTTGGGTGCAGTTATGTCTCGTACAGAAAACAAAATAATGTCTGGGCTTTGTATCCTTGGGGTAAGACAGTTTACACATGTGACATATTACATCACTTTATTCAAGTGTGAATGAGTACCCAGCTACAGGCAATGAAAGATAATACCAGATTGCAAGTACTGATGCACCTAAAAGGCAGATCGTACTATATGCTCCCTAGAGAATTGAGTGGGTTATAAAGTGTGCCTTGGCCTGCTGGGTATAAATGTTGCACTGTAAAGTGCATTAAGCATGTTGATGACCACGGTACTGCACTATATGCATGTTCTCATATATTATTTGTTAATAGAAAAAAAGATAGTCCAGCCACAGTCCTTCCAAGGCCAAATCAAGCCATTTCTGGATGACCGTCAGTTCAACAAATATTTCACTCACACTCTCAATACTATCAGCTAGCACACAAAGAACAAAGTCAGTTTTTTTAGGGAAATAAAAAAATGATATTACAGAGGTACTGAGACATGAAAATGGCTTCAGAGAAAATTTGGTAAAATTCAACAATTTACCAAATACACATAAAGACATGAAGTCCTGAAAATTACATCAAATTGTAGAAAAATGAAAACTCCATGCAAAAACATTCGCAATTTATCATATAATAATGGAGCTTGGGACCAACTTTGCGACCGCAAAGGCTTTTTTACTACGCAACGTAGAGAAATGAAACTTGGCACATGTATGTAAAATTTTAAGCCTGTGCGTGTCGAGCTCATTTTTTCCCGAAACTCTTTACTTTTCCCAGAAATTCAGTTATAATTATCAGTTACCAATTCATGATTGCGAATACGATGTGATAATGTACTTCCGTCAATTTCGTCATTTCCGCCTCTTACCGGAAATGTAAAGTAGAGTTCACGATCCAGCCACGCCAAGAAAACTTTGATAGTGATACCGACTATAGTGTTATACAGATGAGGTGAGTGCCATTCATTCATACCAAGAAAACTGTGCGTAAATATTTAGATCATTTTTTACGAACACATGAGCCCATGAAAAATGCTCGGTGCGCACTACTGTGCACTGTGTAGTAATGTAATACTACCCTATCTATCTATTGATCGCCGATTTTATGTGGATGACCCAAAGTGTCTCGACATCAATGTCTTTGTGCTGATTCCTTTCGGTCTGGAGTGGTGAGCTTTGTTTTTTACCATTCGAAGAATGGGGCAGTTACTAGCGTAAATAATTGATGTTCTTTTCACTAGAAGGCTGGAATATCAACCATGGTAAGCAAAATTGTCTTTTATCAAAATTTTAAGAAAACATTAAAGAATCAAGACAAATCAAAGTTTCAGTTTTATTTAATGAGTGTCGCCAAACTTGTGGGACAAATGGAGTTTTATCTGATTTCAAAACTTAATAAAATTATTCAATGGAACACACACACATACACACACACGCGCACCCACACACACACACACACACACATATACACACACACACACACAACATTGATTATATAATAGCAAAGTAAGAACATATCAACTTTCATAAACAAAATGTGACCGTGCAGTTTTCACATCATCTAAGGAGAAAAAAACAACAACATAATTTTATGGACACATATTTAATAGACCAATCATTTTTTCTTTTATCCAGGGACTAATTAGTGTTCTTAAAATCATCCTCATAAGGTAAAATATATTTCAGGGAGCTCAGCATGAAAACAACTTTTCATATTTATTCTTTCTTCCACAAAGTAACCTGGTAATGGTACATGTCATACAATGAGGTCATATTTTGACCATGCAGAGCTAAGAGATGTCGATATACGAGAAATGACACAAATTTTTGTCAAAATGATGACTGTGCTAAAATATATTAAAATGAGAAATGCCAATATAAGTTCCCTACACAAAATATTAAAATAAGATTGAAATCTTCCCATTGCGCATTATTCTTGTCTAATTTCCATTTTGTGGTGACCAAACAAACTGTTGCACGTACAAAACTGTGTAGACTCTAATCTAGATGAGAAAAAAAAGAGCAAATTTCGTTTACTAAAATCACATTTAACCATGATTAGAGGTGTTTTACAATAGCACTGTACTCTGTCAAATGGATGGACAATTTTGGATCAAAGATTTAAGTTGTTTTTCTATTCGCATTTGTATTTGGTATACTTTTTAATCCCTTATGGAAAATTTACCTTAATGTCATTGCAGTCCAGTTGCAACTGGAGCAGAGAGGTACACGCCACGGTACAGCGCTGGTCTTCGGGTGTGTTTTTAGTAAGGGGGGGGGTGGTAGGGAGAAGTTTACTTTTTTATTTTATTTTGCTCAGGCATCGGCCTGTTCGGTCTGTGTCGTCGATATCCAACTGCCAGGGTATCTTTAATGTGTGGAACGTGCACAAGGGCTCTCCGTTTTTCGTCCTTATCCGAGAAGACTAGGTGCCTGATCCTACATACCATAGTATCAAGTTCAGGAAAATATGAGAAAAATCCTAGAAATTCCAAAAAGCCTGAATTGCTATTTTCTGGTTCAAGAATTGAGATATGGCTTGGAAGACAGACAGACAGTGACAAAGGCCTGTATCTAGATAAGACATGAAATAAAGAAATCATTGCTATGTTCTAGTGCAAGAATGGGGTATAGCTTGGGTAGACAGACAGTTATAAACACCTGTATACATAAAACATGAAACAGAGAATTCATTGCTATGCTTTGGCCGAAGACTGAGATATAACTTGGACGGATAAGGAACTTGTGGGCATATTATAAGTTCGTAATTACATGATACAGTAGCAAACAACAAACACGAGTCCTGTGGTGTTTCTACATGTCGACAATTGTCCAAAACTTAAACATCCACAAGTATTACAAACATAAATAGATATTTTAATTATACTTTGCTTGACTATGAATGTCATATTTATCAATAATGTCCATCCAGCCCTTAAAAGTACGTATTTCGCAGCAAATTGAAATTACGCACCCGTGTGAATCTTTATATATATACTGACGTACACAAATTCCAAGTGACGTACACAAACTCCAAGGAAGTTAAAAAACCTTTTCTACTACAAGTACAGCAAAACAAGGCAAAACAAATTAAAAAATTAAAACAACAACTAACCAACAAACAAACACATCATGACCAATAACTAATAAAATCTTCCCAATTCCTCATCATCTTGCAACAGGGGTTTCCCCTTAGGGGTCATGAGATAAACAACAGCGACAACGACAAAAGTAATAATAATAATAATAACAACTTCCCTGGATTGTGTTTTAAATATGAACATTTTCTACTTCGATATTCCACAACATCCTCTTCTACTGGATCTAGAGTTCTAGGTTTATTCGTGTTTGTGTCGAAGGCCACTGTAAAGTAGACGTGAATTCTGCAGCCCGTTTAATCAGTACGTCAGCACAATTGTAAATGTGAGGTATGGCGGGAGAGTGAGTGAGACAGAGAGAAAGAGAGAGAAAGGGGAGAGGGAGGGGAAACTTCTGGAGGATTAGAGTTTTTTGGAGTTTGGGGGGGGGGTGAGGTGGAGGCCTTTGAAAGGGATCGCCATGCAAAAGAGGTTGAAAATCATTGTCTTAGAAGTAGCCACCGATCCCAATTAATAAACTATTATCAGAGGAGACAATCAACTTTTTGCCGTATTTTAAAGATTAAATCAATCTCATATTACGCACAATTTTACATTACTCAACATTAAGTGGGAACTCATATAAATAGGGGGATTTACCATATTGTTGTATGTGACATTTAGCCGATTTTGAGGTTTGTCATGAAAGTGGTTCTGTCAAACATACTTTAATTACGTATAAGCCTCATTCCATTGGGTTAAAAGCTTTTGAAGATTTGTGTTTGTGGCGTAATGTGATATGCCTTTTTGGCCCTTTTGCCGACAAAACTTTAATCCTAATTTTTCTGAAAAGCCAGAAATGCACATACAACAATATGGCAAATACTCGACGATAAGATATGAAATCCATATATCTGACATTCTCATGATACCGAAACAAAATTCCTGTCAAAAATGGTGTCGTTTTGGTTTAAAGGATTTTGAAAAATCTGTCATGAGAAAACGATGATTATCAATTTGCTCCAGATTACTTCTTTTATTTAT
>OZ007582.1:40161659-40184159 GCA_963931925.1 Onchidella celtica
ATGTGACATTTTTTATCACACTCTGTGACTTCGGTACGCACTGCAATCCTTGGTGAAACAGAAGGGCACAAGTAAAGACGTGCAGAGCCAATCGAACTGTCTTTGGTTCCATGATGGCCATATCAACTCGACACTTTGGAATCTGAAAGAAAACAGTTGACACAGGATAGTTTTTAAGATCAGTCCGTGGAAACAATAAGATGGGAAGAACATGGATCTGTTCAAACACAATGAACATGTGGAAATACAATGAGTACGTGAAAATACCATGAACATGTGGAAATACAATGAGTACGTGAAAATACCATGAACATGTGGAAATACAATGAGTACGTGAAAATACCATGAACATGTGGAAATACAATGAGTACGTGAAAATACCATGAACATGTGGAAATACAATGAGTACGTGAAAACAACATGAACATGTGGAAATACAATGAGTACGTGAAAACACCATGAACATGTGGAAATACAATGAGTACGTGAAAATACCATGAACATGTGGAAATACAATGAATACGTGAAAACACAATGAACATGTGGAAATACAATGAATACGTGAAAATACCATGAACATGTGGAAATACAATGAGTACGTGAAAACACCATGAACATGTGGAAATACAATGAGTACGTGAAAACACCATGAACATGTGGAAATACAATGAGTACGTGAAAATACCATGAACATGTGGAAATACAATGAGTACGTGAAAATACCATGAACATGTGGAAATACAATGAGTACGTGAAAATACCATGAACATGTGGAACTGCAATGAATATCGGACAGTACATATATGAAATTTACATGGCCACACGATGAGCATGTAGAAACACAATGGTGCTTGGATATAGATCTAATGAATTCCGAAACCATGGAGCAGTCATTAATATGACTAGCAGCCCAGTTCTACAGTTAAAAACTATTGCAATTGCACCATTTAAAATGAGTAAAATATGTGAGTGTGCATGAGAAAACCCACAATAAGTCGGCAACATGAGATTTTGAGTTCTTATATATAATAAAAGACAAGACATTTCTGATAAATTGAAGTCAGTGATCCCCCTAAAACAAGATTTTGAGAAAACGGCATTTAATCCTATAAGTGTCAATAGCTAATTGACCAAGTAAATTGGAGTGATTGTTGTTAGGAGACCGTCGTCTAATAACTAAGCCGTTATAGAGATCATAGTGAGTAGTGTTCACTGCTCATCTACAGTTTACCCTGTAACATGCCACGGTCCCCTACACAACAGCCAAGTTGGAAATTTGTGTCGGACCCATATTTTCACTTCAAAGCCGTTTTTCTCAAAATCAGCTCTGCCGACTTATTGTGGGTTTTCTCATGCACACTCACATATTAATATTATAATAATGAAAACTAATGACACCCTGATGCGTAAAGAAACCATCTTGGGTGTTTTATAATAATATCTCAGACACCAACACTGTCATGAGCTGAGTTTGGGGATCCAGTGAGTAGTGTTAGTGTGATCAGACCCTTAGAGTAAAAGGTGGGATTTTATAGGTTAGTGGACTCACTCCCTAAGGCGGTGAGTTGTGCAAGCAGTGCACGGGGCACGTGAACCCGGCATATTTCGGAAGGTGAGACAAACTTTCACGGGGTTTGGCTGGACGTATATAAGCTTAAGTCGCCATTGTTTAATCAGAGAACGGCTGTGGAAATCATTCGCTCCAGTGAGGTTTCTCTCGGCTCGAGCTCCAGGGCCTGACAGTAGGAGTCGAGCGTAGAAAGAACAGATACGAGTGAAGTTAGAAGTGGAGTGACTGTGTCATCGTCCAGAGAGTTGATATGTACGCCTCGTCGCACTAGGCCAAAAGTGCGAACCGTGTCCTTTGGATCTACGCTCGTACATTGGCTACGAGCGTATAATGGTAGGCAATCCATAAGTCCACACTAACGAGACAGGAATTACTAGATCAGCCCAGTGACGAGAAGCTGAGTAGTAGGAAAGCCACCTGGCAATCCTCAAAGAGAGACAGTGATTAATGCAGTGTAGAATGATAGTGTGTATGGAAAGAAAGAAGTATTGAAGTCATTCATAGAACTAATCTTTTGTAGAAGTAGTACGTAGAGATTGTATCTCATGTGATATTGAATGCTATAGATTGTCTCATGTGATATTGAATGCCATAGTTTGTATCTCATGTGATACTGGAATTCTTGAACTACAGTTAATAAGTTTCAGCGACAAGCTTGAGTTCCCACAATGGAATTTTGATGTAGCCACTATTTGATGCAATCATATCTATTGTATCTGCAATCATATATATTATATCCGCAATCATATTTATTGTATCTGTAGTCATATCTTTTGTTATACATAGTAATAAATTAGTATGGCCCTTCAGGCCTGATATATATATTTAACCAGTTTGTTATTGCTTATTCTGGTTGTGCCTGGACGAATGTGAGTGGCCTTTCGATTAGTCGAATGCGCTAGTATCCCCAAAGACCTTACTCACCTCGAATCTTGACAAACACTGTTTTCATAAAAGTCTCGTCACTCTTGTCCTAGTTATGGACAATTTCTGATACTGGGAAAGCAATACAATAACATGTGAAAGAGAATCAAAGTACCCATTGTCTCTGCATCGGTGTGAACTTGTTTACTGCGGTTTGTGTTTGATCATGAGCAACTCTCAAGCAAAATAAACGTCTCAGATAACCATCAATGGCCCTATCATGAAAGCTCACAATTGTAAAGGTCCTAATTTTACAGGAGAAGAAAAGAAAAAAAGACAATTTTACCTCAGTGATTTGTTCTCCTTACCTGAAGTACATTTTTTTTATTCATATAAATAAACATTTCAAATACTGAAAGATTGTACTTCCCCTTGATCAACAGAAAAAAAAATAAGAAAGAAACTGATTGATTCAAGCAATGTGCAATATTTGACATAAAAGAACCACCATCTGCAGACTTTGTAGGAGTACTGATTGATAGAGTCAGGCCATATAATATTTTTTTTTTTTCTGAAAACCATCTGGTGTTAATATCTCCTTAATCATGTCGTATTCTATTAAAATCTGTATTTTTCTACTTCTATGTCACATATTGTATTAATGTCGAGCTATGGAATTCTGTCTTTCCCATCGTCTACTCAGTTCTTGTTTTTTCCATCTCCGCTTTTAGCACAACTGAGAAATTCATTAAACGTCTGCGGCAATAGTACTATGATAAGGTGTCAGGATAAATCGGAACTGTGAAACATTTTGATAAGTGCCCCAAGGTAAAGTATTTTAAGCAAATGTCAAAGTGTGCAGTTGTTATACCTTTTCTACATACTTAACTTAAAAATCGCCAGTTTTTCGGTATTTGGAGATATAACAAACAAGATCTAAGGTCGCGGAATGAACATGAACTATTATGTCAAACAATTTGAAGTACTGAGAATAAATATACTTACAGATGGCTATTATTTCCCATAGACAGTAGGCCACAATTTCTGGATGAGACGTTGCAATAAACGAGGCAAATTAATGTGCCTTGAACGCGGAAGACCATTTTAAATGAGTCACATAAAACTTACAGGCGTAACCAGAGACGAGCGCGGAACATCTTTCACCCCGCGGGTTGAGCAAATATGTGCACAAAGCAGGAAGCTTTACACAGTTAATGAATCCTGCTGGAGTCAGGGGCGAGGCTTCCTCATAATCAAATAATCAGTGATTACCCTTCCAATATTAATTCTAGAATTACTGTGCTTTCCAGATCGAGCCCAACTCCAAGTCCATTTAGTCAGTTCAGCATTCTATTCTACGTTGCTATTTTGGGTTTGTGGTTATTGTCTAACACCCCTCACCGAAAAGCATCCTTGTAGGGACTTACACCATATGAACTGGTCCAAAATCAGTGATTAACAAAGACGAAGAAGGCTTGACTACACCCAGAGGCGAGCTTGAGCATAGCCTGTTTTCTTCAAAGCTGCGCCGCAGACAGCAAAATAGTGGAGGGAAAAAATAGGTTTATAATCAAGGTTTGACCCGATTTTACGTACTTATGCAGGTTTTTCACTATGAGGTCGTTTTCATCCCAATCGAAAGGTAAAGAGTAGAGTGAAAGAGTTTGTGTGGATCTTTTTGTTTTTTTTTGTTTGAGGTAATCTAAGAATAATTTACTCTACGCACAGCAAGAGCTATCAAAGAATAATAATTATTATAGTCTAGAACTAGATATAACTGTGATCAAAATCAGTCGAACGTATTAAGAACATCAATTCACTTGATAGGTCGCTCGAACGTAAACCGCAACGGCAGATAGCCACTTCTCCGAAATCGCTACACATTGTTGTGTCACAGAGATGCCATTTAAGCACTTTCTACCATTTAATGTTAATGGGTCCTTTCCGAGAAATTTTATGAGATGGTAGAATAACAAAATCTCTGGCCATGAATATGACAATGAAAACGTGCTGTTCAAATTATATATTAAAAAATGGGTGAAAAATATGCGTTTATAAGTCTGTTAGTGTGAATGAATAGTTTTTGTGATTAGTTTGGCTTGTAAATTACTGCATTCCTGTCCTGTTGACAAGAATAGATTTTTGCAGTGCCTGGCAACCGTTTCATTGTTTTAGTCGCTGCATTTATAATTATAATTATGTAAATATGATGTAGCGGTACGTCCTATTATGAGGATCTTACTAGCTTAAATTCTGATTACCCTCTGCAGAGGACCACGCTTCGCCCCTGGCTGGAGTACAGAAGGATGTTGTAAGTAATATGAGGCTCAGCAGGTCATTTATAAGTTACCTTCTGTCTGTGCGTGTGTGTCTAGACCCTGCCTATTTGTACATGTCTAGAGTGAGATATGAATAGAGCAAAAAAATAACAACAAACAACAAGGATATAATGACATAGACCTATCGGAGTGAACGAAAAAGGGCCATAAGAGTTGTTGCACCCCACAGACTAATAAATTAACCAGACTGGAAACACGAGCTTCGGGCTGTGTCGTTTTTTACGGAATTTCCCGAGCGACGACTGTATAACCAACATGGCCGCCGCTCGGGAAATTCCGATTCCAGTTCTATCTGCAGTAGAAATTTCTTTTTATTTGTCAAGATTGGTTGTACATGTATTAATTTCTTGGTGCGGAACCAAACTTCCGCGTTCAGTGTAGGCGCGTCAAAATGGTGTCATTCAAAATTGTAGCTATGCTGAAGCGTCGGTCGCTACATTAAACCTAAAATGGCGGATGGTTCATGACCTTTCGCTGTTTTGTGACGTCACACAATGGGATCATCCAGTCTGGGTATTTTATTAGTCTGTGGTGCACTCCGAGAGATGAGGAAGGAGGGAATTGCCTCCAACACACGAAGAGCTACGTGGAATTTGGGGGTAGGGGGAGGGATACTGGGGGTGGCTACCTACGCTGATCATTTATGCTAATAACTCAATGGTTTTGTTTTTATTTACTTTCGTTCCAGCAAATTAACTTGTCAAACAGTCAAATAGTTCATGCCAAATTGTAATAATAAGGAATGTTATATGTGGAGATGGACGAACCAGACTCTATAATACATAGTTAGAGGTCCCTTTCCATTATTTATTTATCAATTTGTTTATTTATTAATGATATTGAAAAAGTGCTTTGCATCACTGGTAACTGGTAATGGTCAGAGCAGGGCAGTTTTATTGTTAATCATGATCGTTATGGAATGACAATTTCATTGTTCATCACGATGGTCATGTGATGGCAGTTCTGTTGTTCATCAAGATGGTTATGATCTGGCAGTTTTATTGATCAGCATGATGGCTGTCACATGGCAGTTTTATTGTTCAGTATGATAATTGTGACATGGCAGTTGTATTATTCAGTATGATTTTTGTGACATGGCAGTTTTATTGTTCAGTACAATTTTTGTGACATGGCAGTTTTATTGTTCAGTATAATGGCTGTGACATGGCAGTTTTATTGTTCGGTATGATAATTGTGACATGGTAGTTTTATTGTTCAGCATGATAATTGTGACATGGTAGTTTTATTATTCAGCATGATAATTGTGCCATGGTAGTTTTGTTATTCAGTACGATAATTGTGACATGGCAGTTTTATTGTTCAGTATGATAATTGTGACATGGCAGTTTTATTGTTCAGCATAATAATTGTGACATGGTAGTTTTATTGTTCAGCATGATAATTGTGACATGGTAGTTTTATTATTCAGTATGATAATTGTGACATGGTAGTTTTATTGTTCAGCATAATAATTGTGACATGGTAGTTTTATTGTTCGGTATGATAATTGTGACATGGTAGTTTTATTTTTCAGCATGATAATAGTGACATGGTAGTTTTATTGTTCAGCATGATAATAGTGACATGGTAGTTTTATTGTTCAGCATAATAATTGTGACATGGTAGTTTTATTGTTCGGTATGATAATTGTGACATGGTAGTTTTATTGTTCGGTATGATAATTGTGACATGGCAGTCTTATTGTTCAGTATGATAATTGTGACATGGCAGTTTTATTGTTCAGCATGATAATTGTGGCATGGTAGTTTTATTATTCAGTATGATAATTGTGACATGGTAGTTTTATTGTTCAGCATAATAATTGTGACATGGTAGTTTTATTGTTCGGTATGATAATTGTGACATGGTAGTTTTATTGTTCAGCATGATAATAGTGACATGGTAGTTTTATTGTTCAGCATGATAATTGTGACATGGCAGTTTTATTATTCAGTATGATAATTGTGACATGGCAGTTTTATTATTATTCAGTATGATAATTGTGACTTGGCAGTTTTATTGTTCAGTATGATAATTGTGACATGGCAGTTTTACTGTTCAGTATGATTTTTGTGACATGGCAGTTTTACTGTTCGGTATAATGGTTGTGACAGGAGTTTGATTGTTCAATAATAGTAAATGTGCCCGTTCTCCGAACGGTGAGTGGCAAACAAAACAAAAGAGATTGAGAGACTGCAAAGACACGTTAGCCAAATGCTGAGTTGTTTTTTTAAACTATTCGCTTACCTGACAATCATGGTCGCAAAACCTCAGGGGGAAGGTCGCCCCCCCCCTCCCCGCCCCCCGTCCGCCCCACTTACCAAAAAGTTAACACACATAATATGATGATCTCCCCTAACCCGCGCTTTCGTTCTTTCTTTCTTCTTTCTGAGTCCCATACAAATACTCAACCCAACAATTTGATAAGCCCGCTCAAAAGTCCCCTCTTTAGTGTGTTTTCTTGACTGGCGCGGACGGGCGGAGGACCCCCCCCCCCCACCACCCCCCCCTTCAGGGTATACACAACATTGTCTGTGTAACATTGTCAGCATCAAGCTGAGCCACATGTCTTGTTTACTTTCAAGCAGGCCACGCTCAAAGGAAATGGCGTATTCGATACTGTGTATCGGTTTTGCTAGTGCCCAGTAAAGAGGTTGCGGAATCGCCATCCATAACAATCATATAAATTTATAAACATACATCACGGCATCCATGCAGGTCGACAGGATAAAAAACAGTAGGCCTAGGCCAAAGAGATAGAATAGTAAACTACCAAGAGGGGAAACGCCTCGTTTTGGAGCGACCACGGCAGCTGATCGTGCTAACTGCGCGGTAAACACAAATAAAGATGGCGACTTCCAGTAGTAAACGATCGCATTGTCAGTGGTGCTCAGCGATAAACTGTTCAAATTCGCGAGGCAAAAGACCAGATTTGATGTTCCACCAGTTCCCCAAAGACCCTGAAACAGTTCCTGCCATTAAATATGTGAAGCAATATTATAAGTAGTCTTAATTTTAGTCCTGTACTTGGCTGGTGAAAGTCAAACAAAGCCCACCACTACCACATGCGTTTTCTTTCCACACTCCCCACTAACGGTATCAAATAACAGCAACAGGCGAGGGCCCTGCTGTTGTTGAACAATGTGTTGCAATCATCGGGCGCTGGCGTTGAGTGAATTAACAAAAACAAAACAATTACTGACAATTATTATATCATATTGGCCCTATTATTGTTTTGAAGACGGCAGTTCCAGTTTTGTTTACTTTTTTGAACTTTAGTTGTTAGACCCTAGAGCAAGCTGTTTGCAGATTCTAGTATACACTATAGTAATACAAATGTAGTATTAATTAGTACATGTACTATAGTAGGCCTATTAGTGCCAGGCTATCTTCTAGACATTGCCTACTATCTTCTGTGACCTCTGCATTCTCTCTTTACTGTAGACCTACGCTTATACTTACACGTCTGAAGTCCTATCTCATTCTTTAATCTTATTAATTATTCGCTGCCTGCCTGCTCTCTCCTCCCCCCCCCCCTTCTTCCCTTTTTATGCCACTTAACTCGTTCACTCTTTTGCAATCTTCCGCTCCATTCACAACATTACTTCTCTCTTACTTGCTATTTCTCTTTTAAAACCATTTTCTCTGACATTCACTTTCTTCCTTTCTCATGCTTCCCTTTCTTTCTCTCATACCTTTCTAAAAAAAAAAGATACCTCTCTCTCTCTCTCTCTCTCTCTCAGTATCTCTGAAGTATTTCTTTATATATATAATATATTATATCTCCCCAATACCTCTGAAATCTGATGTATTTCCTGCCTGAATTCCCCCTCCATCTCCCATACTGTCACTATTACATTTATGCACCACCATCTGTTTGCGTGCTCTCTCTCTCTCTCTCTCCCCCCCCCCCAACAAAACTTTGCATGTACTACTACTACTGCTACCACCACTACTACTACTACTACTACTACTACTACTACTACTACTACTACTACCACCACCACCACCATCACCACCACCACTTCCACAACTGCTCCTCTTCCTCCTCCTGCCACCACTACTACTGCTACTACTACTATACTACTACTGCAGCAGCTGCTACTGCTGCTGCTACTACTACTACTACTACTACTACTACTACTACTACTACTACTACTACTACTGCAGCTGCTGCTACTACATGTACTACTATAGTTGTGTGTACTACCACATTGTTTTACAAAACGACATAACAATTTCACTCAACAAGCGGAATACATTAGTAGCGCTAAACCCTCATCGCCCAGTGTTTACCGCGCAGTTAGCTTCCAGCCTGCTGGTAGACCCGTAGTCGCTGGCCGCCCTCGCCGCAGTACAGGTTGTCATGGATGACGTCACCGCGCGCGCGGCTGGTTTCCCCTCTTGGTAGTTTACTATTCTATCTCTTTGGCCTAGGCCTAGATATACCAACATTGTGAGTGTCTCGCTTTAAACAAATTAAAGCCCATGAAATGCTTAGACACCATGCAGAAGTTAACGCAAAATGACAGCCTTCGATACCTAGTATCGATTGCTATACCCATACTCAACACTCTAACAATCATAAAAACTACACCAGGAATTTAGTCCGGGTTTAAACGCTAAGGCGTTTCACAGTTTTCAAAAAAATATAAGACGTGGTCAAACGCAAAAACTAAGCCAGCCATGCAACTCGGCAGTATCAAAAACGGTAGTATGCAAACTTTCAAGTGTCTAACTTGAATGGCCATGAAATGCATAAGCGTCACGGACAGTTTACCCCCTGCTCTCATTATTATAAGAAGATGATGATTGTGACATGGCAATTTTATTGTTCAGCATGATGGTCATGGCAAGGGGGGGGGGGCGATATCGGCGACATTGATAACAACCGGTCAAGTGGAAGGGGAAGTATAGTATAGACTGAACTAGTAGAAACCTAGTATCGTAATATCCCACTTGTAGTTTGATTTATTTATTAAACTAGCTGAGGTCCCCGGCCCTGCCGGGGATAAATCGGTTTGAATATTGGTTTCAGTTCTTGGTGGTTATTATGGACCTGCTTCATCTGGCCTGTTCCTATTTGTTTATTTAATTTTTGTTTGTTTGTTTTTAAATAAGTCTTACTGCTCTGCCTTTGTGAGTTGACACCCTGCGCATCCCGTACAACTGCACGATTTGCGCACGGGTTAGTGTGTTTGATAGTGAACACATCGCAGGTAATGATAACGAAACCTTAAAATGGCGAACCATGACTCGAAATAGATCTGAATGATGGCGAAACAATAAATTTCCAATAAAAAAAACTACAGCGATTTGAGACTTGTGTGCCTACCGATAGTACGTTTTTTAGGGGGCATGCTGCATCAGTGCATGCTAGATCTAGCTCTCACAGACACTACTGTGATTATGAATCGAATTCCGGGGCCGGAAGTGGAAAAGTGATTAACAAAGAAAGAGGTCATAGGTTAACGAACGTACAATTCGGATCAAACGCTCTCGCAAATTTACTGTTCCATTCTTATCGCATTATTGGAATAACTCACGAATCCCATAAGCTTTTTTATGCCTATGTACATAGGAACACTGGTCAGTATCGTACAATTGTGTGTGCCAAATTTCAGTTCAATACGTCCAGTAGTTTTTGAGTCCATAGGGAACAAAGGGGTTTTCTTACATTTTTTTTGTATAGTCTTATACGTGTTTGTCTGATCACCTTAATTCTTACTGTTTAACTGCACTGTAGCGTCAGTGATATTTGCGAGAGAGACTGCCACTCTCACATTGGTCTCCACAGCCATGTGCAAGCGACGCTGCACCAGACAAGCAGATGGACAGGACACTTAATACATTGGATGTACATTCACGATCATTCACGTCTAAAGGTTAAAGATTTAGTAGTTTGTATTCATATAAAAATTTGGCCTCCAAAAGCGATATTATTGACATCCTAGGGTTTTAAACATCTCGAGACCTTGTTTTGTTTTTTTTTCTAACTCCATGTTTTGCACAACTGAGAAATTCGAAGCTAAACATTTGCTTTTTTATCATGATGAGGAGTTAGACTAAATGGGAACTGTGAAACAGCTTGATAAGTGCCACGGCGCATTTTAAACAAAATATGTCAAAGTGTGCTTCTGTTATTATACCTTTTCTACATACTAAATGATCCCCAGTTTTTCAGAATATGGAGACAGAACAAACAAGAACTTAAGTCGCGGTCTGGATATTTGTACACAACCATCAAGTTGGTTTAAGGGCCCAGGTGAGCTTAAACCTGGCTAGTACAGAACTAATCATTTTGTTATATGTGTGGGAGCATGGGAAAACCCACACAAAGTCGGCAACATGACATTTTGAGTTCTGTACATATAATAAAAGACAAGATATTTCTGATAAATTGAAGTCAGTGACCTCCCTAAAACAAGATTTTGAGAAAACGGCATTTAATTCTATAAATGGCAATAGCTAATTGACCAAGTAATATTGGAGTGATTGCTGTTAGGAGACCGTAGTCTAATAACTAAGCCGTTAAAGAGATCATAGTGAGTAGTGTTCACTGCTCGTCTACAGTTTACCCTGTAACATGCCACGGTCCTCTAGCAACAGCCAAGTCGGAAGTTTTTAGATCTTGTTAGGAGACCGTAGTCTAATTACAAAGCGTTATAGAGATCATAGTGAGTAGTGTTCACTGCTCATCTACAGTTTACACTGTAACATGCCACGTTCCCCTAAACAACAGCTAAGTTGGAAGTTTGTGTCGGACCCATATTTTCACTTCAAAGCCGTTTTTCTCAAAATCAGCTCTGCCGACTTTGTGTGGGTTTTCCCATGCACACTCACAATAGTTTCACTTCCTGGTACTGAAGTGCTAAAGAAATGTCTTTACCTGCCAGCTCTTTTGATCGCACCAGTCCTGTATAAGTACATAATAGCTTCGTGCCGACGGGGAAGAAACGGGGGGAAATGAGTCACATTGCAAAATGGATTTTTATGAGCAAACTGAACGGTTAAATGAATAGCGATTTGAGACCGGTAGGAGACTGGCTAAATGTAAACATTGGCAAAACGTATGTACATTATTAATTTGCGGAGCCTTAAGGTGTGGCGGATGTGGGGAAAACTGCATGTTACCTGAAGAAGCCTGTGGATTTATATCTCTCTTTAAACATCCCCTTCTCTCTCTCTCTCTCTCTCTCTCTCTCTCGGCCCTGCCCGGGATAAATCGGTTTGAATATTAGTTTCAGGTCTGGGTGGTTATTGGTTCATCTTGCCTGTTCCTATTTGTTTATTTTATTTTGTTTCTTTGTTTTTAAATAGGTCTTACTCTGCCTTTGTGAGCCAACACCCTGCACATCCCGTACAACAGCATGATTTACGCACGGGTTAGTTTGTTTGATAGTGAACACATCGCAGGAAGTGATAACGAAACCTGAAAATGGCGAACCATGACTCGAAACAGATCTAAAATCGGGAAACAATACATTTCCAATAAAAAAAACTACACCGATTTGAGACTTCTGTTAAAAACTGTGCACCCTTACATACATTCTGATGCACCATATAAAATTTGAAGACTGAATGTTGAGTGGTTCAGAAGCCTTTTGCAACGAAAAATCTCAAGTCCACAAATATAATAGTATAGATAGATGCTATACGAAACATAATTATAAGACTAAGGAGAGCATCAGACTGTCATTCAATAGATATTTCCGATACATGACTATTTTGTATTTCTCAGATGAAGAAACATATTTAAATTTACTGTCATTTGTGCACGGTGATCTCGATTTGCTGACATTTTTGCTTAGATAAGATGAAAGAATGATATGAACTGACCATTTCACCTCAGCCGTTAAGACAAACGATCATACACCGTTTTGCATTTCATTGCCAGTGTTTCGGTGTCACCCTGCTCGTTTAGAACAATAATCTTATTGTGTTGCAACGATTGGCAACAACACATCACATCTCGACTCGGGGGCAGACAGTGTATGCAGAAATCAAAGATGTAAAAGAACTTTACGTTCATAGAAACATCCCATCTTTAGTTCTTGTTTGTTTTATCTCCATTTTATGGAAGAAAAAAAAAATAGAGACTTTTTAGTATGTAGAAGGGGTAAAACAAATGCATACTTTGACACTTGTTTGAAGTGCGTTGTGGCACTTATCAAGCCGTTTCCTGTTTCAGAGTTCAGATTTATTCTAGCTCCCTTATCGTAATGCTAAAGCCGCAAACATTTAACGTCGAATTTCTCAATTTCGGGAAAAAAGTGGAGTTGGAACAAACGAGAACTAAGGCCGCAACATTCACCTCATATTCATGTCATTGTCTTGACCATTCACTGAGTCTCTCAGTCTGTCAGTCATAGTAAGAAATTTTAATCATTCAATCAGGCAATGTATGCATAAGTTTATCCATTAAACATTCAATGTTAGCATCGGCTGCCCTTCTCAAGGTACAAAATTCTGACTAGTCTTGGCAAATTTGGCTACTTAGTTTGGAAAAAGAGAATATGAATGAAATTAGTCATTATTTGTTCGCTGAAATTAATTATTTCTTGGAAATTTGGGTCGCTTCCAAAAATTTTTTGGGATATAAAAAGGTCGGTTTGAGGATGAGGCAATGGATTTGTGTGGCCAGGAGACGTCACCAAATGGCAAAATCTTCACCATTAACTCAAGACAATCTTGGATTTTGATATCAAATTGTGCCAGCACAATCGCTCATTACAGACGGTTTTGTCCAGGCAACACCGGTGACATGCTAATATCTATGCAGGTCACTGAGGGCATACGTGGGATATCCCATTTTGTTTTTAGATACGATATATTTCTATCCCCAGACACAAAAGAGGTTTTCTCAGTTCTTCGTTTTTGTCTGGCATTCATAGAAATGTAGAGGCTCCTTTTGGTCGTTTCCCAAACAAACGTTAATGAATAAATGCTGTTAAGAAATAAAGATGTTCCAGTTGTATTTCACATGTAAATATGATTTGAAAAAAAGTATGTTAATTCCTTTTGAAAAATACGTTTTTGAGAAATACAAAAGATGACCATGTCATATAAATTAGGCCTACCCTATTGTAAACGAAATAGGCATTTTTCTTGACAAGTTATATGCTCAATAATTCATTGTCAGATTCGGTGAAGCCCGAGATTGGGTAATAAAGATTGTAAAATTATCGCATAATATTGTTATTTTCCAGTATGTTTGCCGTGTGTCAACTATCAATAAGATCGTCCTTCAGTCTGCGTACAACCTTACTGCATTGAAATGATGTTCCAGCGCAGAAACGTAAGAATCCTAACTAGGATTTACATGTCAAATTGATGTAGGAGAACTGACAGCATTCCTATGGAGGATTTAAGTGGGAACAAAGTGGTATACTGATTGGATTGCCAACATCGGAGCGATGCCATTCCTACATGCAAATTTGATATAAATCCTTCAAACAATTTGCACATCAGATTGATGTAGAGAAAATGACACCATTCTTATGTTGGATTTAAGTCAGAACAAAGTAGTGCTCTGATTGGATTTACCAACATCGTACAATGCCATTCTTACATGCAAACTTCATGCAATAATATAAAGAATTCCTACATCGGATTGATGTAGAAAAAAAATGGCATCATTCCCATGTCGGATTTAAATGTTAACAAAGTTGTATTCTGATCGAATTGCATATTGGGATGACGTCATCCTACGAGCAAATTTGATGTCAGTCCTAGGTAGAATTCTTACATTGGATTGATGTAGAACAATAACATCATTCCTATATAGGATTTGAGTTGGAACAAAGTATTATTCTGATCCGATTGGCAACACCAGAACGATATCATGCCTACCCACAAACTTCAGATCAATCCTACATAGAATCTCTGTGACGGATTAATGCAGAAAAAAATTGCATGTCGGTTTTAAATGAGTACAAAGTAGTATTCCGATCGAACTGTCAACATTGGAACAATGTCATTCTTGTGTGCAAACTTGATGTCGGTCTTACGAAGAATTCCCACCTTGGATTGATATAGAAAAAATGATACTATTCCTATACTGGATTTAAATCGGAACAAAGTGGTATTCTGATTGGATTGCTAACATTGTACGATCTTATTCCTAAGTGCAAACTTGACGTCAGTCCTACATAGAATTCCTACATAGGAGTGATGTAAACAAAAATGACACCATTCCTATGCTGGATTTAAGCCGGAACAAAGTATTATTCTGATTGGATTGCCAATATCGTCAGATGCCATTCCTATAATTTATGCAAATTCATGTCAATCCTACGAAGAATTCCTTCATCATATTGGTGTAGAAAAAATTACATCATTCTATATAGGATTCAGGGAGGAATACAGCGTCATTCCTACATAGGATTTTGGTTGAAACAAGATATATATTTCATAAACTTGAGGTCAATCCGACCTGAGAATCCTACGTCGGACTGACGCAGGGTTATTGGTTGGCACTAATTAAGTCAGAAATTGTTCAATAGGCCAAGATCTAGATCTAGATCTGTTTAACTGGACCAATCTATAAAACTAACAAAACAATAAAGGGTTAATTAATCTATAACTTGAGAACAAGCAAATAATAAAAAAAACAGAAAGTAAATCTAGATCTAGATCATGACTGTACTTGACAAGGTTTTGAGGTCGACGTCAACTATAGATCAGTCTACATCAAAGTCCACAAGTGTATTGAAAATGTCCTACGATCGATAATCCATTACATCTCGATCGATTTAATGGGAAATTTACACGCTGAAAGTCTGCACTGTTTTATTGTATAACGAAGAGTTACGTAGTTTGAATTACTTTGAACTGGTCTGATTGTGGCAAGGCAAGTAGTGGCACATGCTTTTTCCGTTATCTTCGACAGTCGATTTGCTAAACAGTGCACAGCAGACTACTCAACACAACAGGGGGACGGACCCGGAAAAGAAAAAGAGAATTCTATGTAGAAATTATGACGTAGGCTTCGAAAATCAAGACCGTCTGTAAAGAGCGGTTGTGCATCCCACCACGTATCTATCTATATACTATATATATTTGTGGACTTGAGATTTTTCGTTGCAAAAGGCTTCTGAACCACTCAACACTCAGTCTTCAAATTTTATATGGTGTATCAGAATGGATGTAAGAGTGCACAGTTTTCAATAGAAGTCTCAAATCTGTGTAGTTTTTTTTAATTGGAAATTTATTGTTTCGCCATCATGTAGATCTATTTCGAGCCATGGTTCGCCATTTTAAGGTTTCGTTATGACTTCCTGCGATGTGTTCACTATCAAACACACTAACCCTTGCGCAAATCATGCTGTTGTACGGGATGCGCAGGGTGTCAACTCACAAAGGCAGTGTAGTAAGACTTATTTAAAAACAAACAAACAAAAATAAAAATAAACAAATAGGAACAGGCCAGATGAAGCAGGTCCATAATAACTACCCAGAACTGAAACTAATATTCAAACCGATGTATCCCGGGCAGGGCCGGGGACCTCAGCTAGCACTATATATATTTGTGGACTTGAGATTTTTCGTTGCAAAAGGCTTCTGAACCACTCAACACTCAGTCTTCAAATTTTATATGGTGTATCAGAATGGATGTAAGAGTGCATAGTTTTTTATAGAAGTCTCAAATCTGTGTAGTTTTTTTAATTGGAAATTTATTGTTTCGCCATCATTTAGATCTATTTCGAGCCATGGTTCGCCATTTTAAGGTTTCATTATGACTTCCTGCGATGTGTTCACTATCAAACACGCTAACCCGTGCGCAAATCATGCTGTTGTACGGGATGCGCAGGGTGTCAACTCACAAAGGCAGTGCAGTAAGACTTATTTAAAAACAAACAAACAAAAATAAAAATAAACAAATAGGAACAGGCCAGATGAAGCAAGTCCACAATAACCACCCAGAACTGAAACTAATATTCAAACCGATTTATCCCGGGCAGGGCCAGGGACCTCAGCTAGTCCTCAAAAAAGTACAGTCACAGGTATCAAATGCACACATACAACATCCGCAAGAGGATGTAGAAAATAATGTAGAAAGAGTGGATGTGATTAATTAATCATTCTGTTCAGGATAAATGAGGAACGAAAGTCTGCCTCCGAAATAAAACCCTTCGAGTGTTCCCCCGCAGCCCCGAAAAGAAAACAATAACAACAACTTAACCCTTCTCCTGTATGTTTGTGATACATACGACTCTCTTCTAGTAAAATACAACGCAACAATTTTCCAGCAGCCAGATTGTGTCTGGCAGAATTTGCATGTTCTTTTGGTTTTCTTTCATGACGTTTTGTAACCGATGGAGATTTTGTTTGCTCTGGAAGGTTTTCCCCCGTTTAGAATTATAGAAAACAGTTCAACCAAGACAGGTTAACAAAAAGAGAAAATGAAAACTAGACAGATGCGATAGCAAGAGAAGTAACTCTCTCAATTCTGAAAAAAAGAAAAGAATTATATCCTGCTTAATTCCCTTTACATCACAGTGGAGCTCTGCCTTGCATTTTCCTCCTGAGTCAATGCCCTGTCCTGTCACTGTCATACACTGTCGTTTTTTGGAAAAAGACTATAAGCCAAAATACATTCATTTTAGAGGTGGCGAAATCCAAATACGAAATTTCGCATTTTGGGGTAAGAAACTCCTCAGATGGAGCGAGACAGATGATGATCTCCAGAGGAAGAGTGGATTCTTTCATTAGATGTTTGAAGTAACTCTCTCAATTCTGGAAAAAAAAAACATATAATGATTAATCCTGCTTGATTTCCTTTACATCACAGTGGAGCTATGCCTAATGCTTTATTCAGTGTTTAATTTTCATATTGTGGTGACTCAAGAACCTGTTAGAGGTATAAAACTATAATGTAGATGAGAAAATAAAAGAGAATATATTATTTCGTTTTATAAAATCATTTTAAACCGTGATTATGAGGTATTTTACGCCAACACTGTAGTCGTATAGTTTCAAATGGATGGTTAATTATGGATCAAAGATTTAATTTGTATTTCGAAAAAGATTGTCGCCACAGTGCAGCGCTGGTCTGCTTTTTTTTTGAGGGGGGGGGGTGGGGAGGTGGTAGAGATCGGTTGTTGTTGTTTTTTTTTTTGCACGGGCAACTGCCGAGGGTATCTTTAATATGCGCAATGTGCACACGGGCTCTCCGTTTTTCGTGCTTATCCGAGATGTCTAGGTGCTCGATCCTACCTACCAGACGATCATGGACAGGAACATGCCAAAATTCCAACATGCCTGCACCGATTCCAACCCCGTACCCTTCGGCATGACAGGTGAGTACCTTACCTTTACACCAACATATAAATATAACCCACAAGTTTTAAAACGCCCCACAATTTTGAAATGTTCTTATTTTGGCTGGTCTCCTGAAAGGTGCGTGAAAAATGATATCGAATTTTAGCGGGATCAAATATTAGGCCAGCCATTTGTGATAACAGAAATATCCACATGTTGTTTCCGCTACTGCCTAACTGTATTTACAAAACAATTATATGATATTAACATGTCTCGTTTCTACCTCAACGATGAATATAATTATTATTATCTCAGTTATAAAACTCTGGTTCTAACTCTGCTCTTAAATTGGATGATAGTCTTTATAACTTTCTGATGTCAGAAACCGAGTTAGGGAACAACGCAATACATTTTTCTGTAAATAACCTTGGTTTAAGGAGCTTATATTGTTCATCTATTTGTCCGATATAATGAAAGGCCATTGTGGAGTATCCTAAATGATCAAGGTAGTATGAACTTATCTCTTGCCGCAGTCAAGCTTCTCCATTCAGGGTAAGGGAGGTGGGGGGGGGGGGATCATCCATACAGAATATAAATCGATTTTGGCGAGTTTTGACACTCCCCCCCCCCCCCCGAGGCATTTCACTGGCTTCATCCCTACCAGAAATGAGTGCATGGTGCTCTGGTGCGTATGAAATCTGTGGTAAGACTGCAGAATATGGGAAGCTTTCTGCCCCCCCCCCCCAAGTGTGTGTACTTTATGGATAACCCCACATTAACAGACAACCTGAGACCTGTAGACATTTCTTGAATTTGTGTATTGTAGAACTCGTCGGACCAGATCTTCTGTACATAGTGGGCAGGCAGACAACACAAGTATGAAGTTGCAAAGTGTCCAGAAGGGAACAAAAGCACGTCTGGTTAATCCACGCCTCATTAACACACACACACACACACACACACACACGCACACGCACACACACACATGCATGAATGAATGAAAACTGCGAGCCCGCAGGTTTGCAATGATTGTCTTTAAGGAAACACACGAAACACGTTCAATGAACAGACAGTGGCAGACGCCAGTATCTACATAAAAAGTAGGCCAGAGAAATCATTGCTATTTTCTGGGTCAAGAATTGAGATACAACTTGGACAGACGGACAGACAGAGACAAACAGCATATCTGCGTAGACCAGGGAATAAAGAAATAATTGGTATTTTTTGGTTCAAGAATTGAGAGGTAGCTTGGACAGACACATCGGGGAAAAAACATACACTATATACATAAAAATACTATCCCATAAAACATTGAATAGAGAAATCATCGCTATGTTCTAGAGCAAGTCTGAGATATGGCCTGAATAGACAGACAGTGACAAAGGCCAGTATCTACATAAAACATTGAATACAGAAATCATTGCTAGGTTCGAGTGAAAAATTGAGGTACAGCTGCAGGTGCAGAGGACAAATGCGGGCTTTGATGGCACGAAAACGGCACGCCGGCTAGACGTTGGAGATAATACCTGTCTGAAGACTGCTTTGCTGAAATAATTAATTGCCTCTGGTGTTGCTGACGTATACCTACAAATGCTTTTTCCTTTTTGCACCGACTCTTCTCGTCTCTCCCTGAAGCCTTGTTCTATTTTAGTTTTCTTCATTTTTATTCATTAAATTTATTTATTTATATAAACTTTTAATTTTTTTTTTTTAAATTGTTAGTGACTTATACAAATTCTGGATAATTCTTTACAAACTCTGGATAATTCTTAGTGAATATGAAATGTCTTTAAATTGACTGTCATGTCCAAAGAATGGATCATCATCGTGAAAGTATTTTACAGCTGAGCGCACCTTTTAGGGTACAGATCGTCATGTTGTAGTTTTACTACTAATTATCCTTAGCCACAAACTTGTCCATTTTCATCTACCTTTAGCTGACGACAAGAACTGACCATGTACGAAAGTGACATTTCGCGAAAAAACTTTTTAAAAAAATGGGTAAATTCTGGCTCTTTAACAGTTGTAAACCTGTGGACATAAACATATCTAGAATTGAGTTTCCGGTGTTATTTGAAAGATTACAAATAGATATTTACTGTTATTGTGGAAGTGTCTTGAACACAGAAACAAGAAAAATCGGCCAAAATGGACTTGATCAAATTTAGTCGTTAGCACACGCTATGTACAGTGGCGTAGCGTGGGCATGGCCACAAGGACAAAATTCCTAAAGAAAAAAAATGTTCATAATAATGAATAAAAATAGCACTCCCCCCCCCCCCCCCAAGAAAATCTCCAAATGCGTGGACATTCTAGTTTTTCAACAGGGCGAATAAATGTTGCCACGTAAAGGTCCGACGGTCAAGGGGACCGCATTATTTGCCTTACGACGGACGATAGCAATCCACGCTACGCTTCTGGCTATGTCATTTCACTTGGCTGAGTTTTCCTTGCCAAAGTGCTAATATTTAATCAGCGATTTCGACAACTCAAATAAACAAACAAAACAAGGCATCTCCATGTGAATTGGCCCCAGTTCAAGTCGTGCTATCCAGCAGGTATTCCCGATCAATATACACCTCATAACTAAGTTACCCCATGCTGGACAGAGCAATACACATTGACATTAGGCATATCTATCGATGGCTAAATCAAAAACCAACAAAACAATATAGATATGTCTTTTTAAATGTGAAATTAGACCAAGCTTGCTGCTCTCAGTTGATATCAAAGACACCAGGAGAGTTATAATTCGTTAGATACCCATCAATTTCAGCACTTGAACCAACTGTCACATTCCGTAAGTGTCCAAAGTTGTCTATTCTCCCAATCCACTCAGGCGCAATTATATAACGAAGTTAGCACGACGCTCTCCTGCCAATTTGACAACAATACTAAAAATACACCAGCGATAATTACAATAAAATGTGAGTGAGAGTTTTTGACTGTTGATTTTGGCTTCTCTAAACTGGAGAGCTGTCACAAATGCCATTTAATATTCCATTACTGAAGCCTCATGGAATGTCTCTATGATGTAAGGAAGTGTATATTGTGTATATGATGTAAGGAAGTGTATGTTGTACGGATATGGACAGTGCATATCCGTATAGCATGTTTACCAAAAAGCGAGACTGGTGAAGGTTTGCTGAAACAAAACTTGGTATGGTGTTCACGAATTTAAAGTGACAACACATAGAATAGTCAGATGGACCTGGGTGCGTGAGGGTCTAGTCAGTTTGTATCAATGGGCGGTAGTCAGATTGACTAATCAGGCGAAAAGGGGTTGGGGTAGCCATTGGTGATCGACGGACACTCAAGTATATTATTAGCGCAGATCACGCAATCTCCGAGCGGAAGTCGGATTGTTTAGCTACTAAGCCGATTCATATTTTTAAATACTGTGCCAGTAATATAGTATTCCGGTGTGGCTTCTACGTCATCGAATTGTGTGCGTTGTACGGATATGCACAGTCCATGTTGTACGGATATGCGCTTCCTCATCCATGATGTAATGTATTTGAAATGCAATGAGTGTGTAATTATTGCAAAATATCAACGAGATTGATTCAGGCATGGAGAATGTCAGGTTTAACTTGTGATTTAAGAACCGCACGAAGAATGAACGCTGCCCACAGACTAATAAATTAACCAGACTGGATGATCCCATTGTGTGACGTCACAAAACAGCGAAAGGTCATGAACCATCAGCTATATTAGGTTTAAGGTAGCGACCGACGCTTCAGCATAGCTACAATTTTGACACCATTTTGACGCGCCTGCTGAACGCCGAAGTTTGGTTCCGCATCAAGAAATTAATACATGTACAACCAATCTTGACAAATGAAAAGAAATTTCTACTGCAGATAGAACTAGAATCGGAATTTCCCGAGCGGCGACCATGTTGGTTATATATTCGGGAAATTTCGTAAAAAACGACACTGCCCGAAGCTCGTGTTTCCAGTCTGGTTAATTTATTAGTCTGTGACGCTGTCTAAGCAAGAATCTTTCTTCCTGATTATAAAATTCAAAAAAAAATAAAAAATTCCAAAATTCTCCCTCATCAGCACAGGAGAGACAATATTGTTCTGAATCCAACAGGCGGCAGTTGGTGAGCGCTCGCGAACAAACATAGACACACGCACACATACACACCCACGCGGGATGCGATAATTATTCTATTGTTTCACCGGAAGTGATTCATGGCTAGATAAAATTTACAATTCAAAGTGACTTTTTTTTTTGCACCGTCAAGTTCAATATTTGGCGTGACAATATCTGCGATATGTCAGGGGTATTGTTTTTAGTATTCGGGCGACGTCCGCGAAGCATTACTGCATTGGACGTGACATGTCTATTCCCATCCAACTGCGAATAACCGAATGAGATCGTAATCAGTGTTTTACCATATCAGAGTTTTCGGATCGGTCAGTCCGTCTTAGGTCTTTAGTTTAGGAAGTTTCGCTG
>OZ007582.1:40189159-40306659 GCA_963931925.1 Onchidella celtica
AGATTCATAATGTTACTTGTATCTGGTTGTACACGCATCCGACCATATGTTCACTCTTTATATTTCCGAGTCTTTCTATTTTCTTCTTCCCATAACAATTTTCTCACCCTCATCAGCTTTGTAGAATAAAGCTTTGTCCACAGTCACATCAGATGTAAGCAGCTCCTTTTACTCAGGGCGCATTTCCATTAACAGTGTCCCAGGAAAGCTATTATAGGTACTGAACAACTCTCATTAAGTATTAAGACCGCGGTTTATTCACCGTGCATTCTTTCCACACAAAGTAACCTTAATCCAGGCCAATCTTCAAGCCTGACGTACGAGCAGTAAAGTCTAGTGCTCACTTCATAGTCGATGTTGTTGTTGTTGTTGTTGTTTTTCAGTTTGCTTGTACCATCGAGGGCTTCGCAGGAAGAATCAGCTTGCGGTCTGCAACCAGCTGGGAAGCTTGTCTGGGAGTAATGTCCGTGGGTTGTCAGAGCTTCTTTGACGCTACTAGTCCAAGCCTTACTTGGTCTGCCTCTGGCCTTATATCAAGAGAATCGCATGTTACACGCACGATGTATCTATACTATATAGTAGGGGGGGGGGGGGCAAGCTGTCAGATGGCCGGGAACCTTGCACAAAAATATATATTTGTGGAATTGAGATTTTTCGTTGCAAAAGGCTTCTGAACCACTCAACACTCAGTCTTCAAATTTTATATGGTGCATCAGAATGGATGTAAGGGTGCATAGTTTTTAATAGAAGTCTCAAATCGGTGTAGTTTTTTTTTATTGGAAATTTATTGTTTCGCCATCATTTAAATCTATTTCGAGTCATGGTTTGCCATTTTAAGGTTTCGTTATCACTTCTTGCGATGTGTTCACTATCAAACACATCCGTGCGCAAATCATGCTGTTGTACGGGATGCGCAGGGTGTCAACTCACAAAGGCAGAGCATTAAGACTTATTTAAAAACAAACAAACAAAAATAAATAAACAAATAGGAACAGGCCAGATGAAGCAGGTCCATAATAACCACCCAGAACTGAAATCAATATTCAAACCGATTTATCTCGGGCAGGGCCGGGGACCTCAGCTAGTAATTGATAATTTGGGGAATTCCCGCTTTCTGTAAAAAAAAAAAGACTGCCCGACGGATAATGCTGTTTCATAACACTATCTGCGTCATCTTTAGCTTCAATTCCACATGACGTACTGACTTAACGAAAGTAGCATTAAAACATGGTAGTTCAGTTGATCATGTCTTACATTTACAGTCTCAGTAACTGACTACAGATATGCATAACGCGAAGTTTGGCCTTCACTGTGATATTATGACGAATGCGGAAAGAATTGTGATGAAAATAAGACATAAGTCAAAAGAATCAACCCGAATGTGACTATACCACTCAAAACATGTGGAGGTATTCCTATTTTCAACTGTTATGCTGAAATTTGAAATCCAGATCTTCTCAAAATGATATGACACCAAAATCGGAGAAAGCGTGAAAAATACGACCTGCTTAAGAAAAGAAAACGTATATACAACGTCGCTATTTAAAAAAAACATCTGGATTTTTTGCTATTTTCAACAGCTAGGGTGAAAACCAGACTTTCTAAATATAATATATTAATACGACACTACAGACGATAGGGGCGGTAATTTATGTCAAAAAGATTGCATACAGTGCAGGTTATCTCAACCTTCTCCTCTCCTCGTTTTGATAAGAACGAGAGATAACAAAAATGATTGCCCAATACCGACCTGCAGTTTCATTCTATGGTTATTTATTTCTCACATTTTCGTTTTCATGTTTTTTTGTTGTTTTTTCCAATAATTTCTCCTGCAATTACGAATCTCTTTCCCCATCTTTAATGCAAGTTTCCTGTTTTTAAATCCGGGAAAAGCATTTTCAGGTAGAAATCATTCACCAATTAAAAAAAGAAAAAATTTAGTTCTTTCTGTTTATTTATTTAGTTATTTTAAATTTTAATTTCATCCTAAATTAATTTTGTTTGACTCCACTGCGGGTTCACATGATTAAAAACGTTCAGTTAATGGGATAATTGAACAATTTGTGAAAAGTATACAAAAGTATGTAAGACAAATTTTATTTTATAACGTCATTGTAAAACGCAGAGGAAAAGGAAACAGAAATGGTTTGCGTTTTATTGTATCTTTTGTGTATCATTTCTTACGTGAGGTTTTGTTGTATACAACTTTTTCTTTTTGCCACATTTTGACTTTGCTTCAACTTTACTGCGACCCCAAAGGTTTTCTGTTTGTTGTTGTTTTTAAAAAAATATTTTGCACATGTGATTATTGCATTGTTTCTGTGAGAACCCCGACATATCATTCATCGGAATATTCACTCATGATCGACAAAACATTGAGCTGGTAGACGGAACGACAACAATCCGTCACGGTTGAATTCTAAGGACAAATCAGGTAAGAGCATTCGTTTCCAGGTACAATGATAATTGAAATGCAAGGATTTACTTCCCCGGTGTGTTAAAGTTCTTGTCTAACTGTGAAATAAAACAGCTTGAATGTACGGTAATTCAAGACTGGTGTTCTGAACAGTAAAGTGAAAGAGTTAACATTACCACGGTCATAAGACAATTAAATTGCCGGTTTGGTTCATCCCTTGACTGCCAGGGCCAATTAAAACCAATTTCCCAGAAATGTTTATTTCACCGGAGTTTCTAAAGCAAAGATAAGACTCAGATACTAAATTTGTATGATGTCGACTTTCCACCCTTGGTAGGACACGATAACTCTTTCCTAGCAGTAATGGGGCTAAACGACGTTGGAGAAGAAGGAGAAAGTAGAGGACAACCAGACAAATCAACAGAAAGAAAGATTTTTAAAAAAAAGGGGTGAGAAAGAATCAATGGCAGATAACTGAAGGAATCTTTGGATAACCTGAGAGAAGAAAGTGGAGGGAGCAACAATTTAACCCCCCTCCCACCCCCACCCCCTTTTTTTTTTCAAGATGGAAACGCAGCGAAGAAAAAAGAGATGAAACAAAAAGAACGCAAAACAAAATACGAAACAGTGTCAGGTAAAAAGCATATTTTAGCGAAAGGCATAGAAAACAAGAGGAGAGAATCCAGGCTGAGATAGACGGAGTAAACGAAAGTTAAATGAAGAATACTAGAAAATAAAGCATTATATTATTATTCTTTTGCTCTACCAGTTTTTGTAGCTGACCCAGCAAGTTTGTCATTTGAGTGTTGGTACAAGTGCGCACGTCCAACATGTTTTGTTTCGCTTGGGCTACGTATTTTAAAGCCTTTTGTGAAGCCAGAGCTAGAGATCTCCTACCGAAATGCTGCTAAAAAGAGCCTTAATTAAGTATTAATTAATTATTCTTTCACATTTTCTTTTTCTTTTCCTCCTGTTTTTTTTTTTTTTTTTGGTTGAAAGGATAGGGCGCAGGGTTATGGATTCGATAAGATTTGTGGTTGAGGATAAGTACTGGGTTAAGGATAGGTACGCATACGTATGCACCCCTAGCGGAAAATCGCTTGGGATGCGTGGATACTTGTGACGACAGCCTCATCATTTTCATTAGCAAAATCATGACATTGGTACCTGTTTATAGTAAATTATTAAATAAAAATTGTTACATTCTCTCTGATTTTCTCCCCTCTACCCCCCCCCCCTCTTCAATTAACATGTTTCTGATGTACGGTTCTTTTGTTTTCGGCCACGCGTTGTGTACAAAGGACATCGCACGCAGCCTCTTCCAGTTTAGCAGGTGTCTCAGTCGCAGTTTACTCACCCTTCTGTACGCCTCCCTCACAGCACTCACGGACAACCACGTACGCGTGCTTCCAGTCCTGTGTGGTCCTGCGCCCTCAACCGAAGCGCTTTCCCCCTTTATAACAATGCTCTGGCGACGCGCACCTCTGTTTACTCGAAGTTCATTCAAATAGCTGCACTTAGGTTGTGGTTGCAGTTGTTACATGCACGTGAGATATCAGTGGTGTATATTGAGGGGGATTCTGTATAAGGTAGGAGATTCTATCTATCTATCTATCTATCTATCTATCTATCTATCTATCTATCTATCTATCTATCTATCTATCTATCTATCTATCTATCTATCTATCTATCTGTCTATGTATATCTATCTATCTATCTATCTATCTATCTATCTATCTATCTATCTATCTATCTATCTATCTATCTATCTATCTATCTATCTATCTATCTATCTATCTATCTGTCTATCTGTCTATCTATCTGTCTGCCTGTCTGTGTCTATCTATCTATCTATTTATCTATCTATCTATCTATCTATCTATCTATCTATCTATCTATCTATCTATCTATCTATCTATCTATCTATCTATCTATCTATCTATCTATCTATCTATCTATCTATCTATCTATCTGTTTGTCTGTCTGTCTGTCTGTCTATCTATCTATCTACCTATCTATTCTCTTTTTTTCCTCCATTATCTGTGCTATCTAGAAAGAAAACATTCTTATTAACATTTCTTTATATTTGCCGTGCACACGACATGTTAAAACATGTTGGTTCTTGTATGCGGAAAAAAGCTTAGTGGTCGTAAATGAATGTCATTTGATAATGAAAACCTGTGGCCGGCGTTTCTGTTTCCCAGGCTCTTAACCTTCGCCGTACGTCGCTAAAAACTATGCTTAGCGTATGTCGGGTGTCTAATCAACATCACACTCCTGAAGAACAATATTCATTAGGATACTCTCTTTAAAAATATGGTGTCTGCCAGACCCCCAGAACGTACGAGTAGGCATAAACAAACTTTCTCCGTAAATTTGACTTCGGGTGCGGTTTGTTCATTATCATATGAATAGAAAAGATTTTTTTCACATTCTCTCCATTTTTTGTGACCTCGTACGTGTGTTTAGTTCTTTATTTTAGGAGGTTCGCTCCTCTTGGCATTTATCCTCATTTTTTAAAATCTTGTTTCTGTGTCATTTTGTGGTAGGAATTAGGTTGGTTTTTTAAAGAATTTTACTCATGCAGCGGCCTTGTTCGGCCTCCCATTCTCGAATTTCGATTGCCAAGGTATCGCTGACGTGCAGACGGACCCTTCGAGTTCTTTTTATCCTTATATCCGAGAGGAAGACTAGGTGCTTGATCCTACCTACCACCGGATCAGGGACAGGAATGTTTATTTTTGGATTAAATTTTTGCAACTTGCTGTTATATAGATGAGATATTTTGAGGAAAGACAGAAAGGAGACACCTTGAAAAAAAATCAGACAGGGTCAAATACACCAACGTCTGAGGAGTATTTATTGATTTAGTTTACTCTTTGGTGGTGAAACGGCCGTTCATAGTTGTTGTTGCTGCTGTAGTTGTTCTTGGTGTCATTAATTCTTGGCCAGCCGGTAAAGTAATTATTGTCTCGTTCATTTGTCTGGTAGCTGTCTATTGCAGGACGACAATGTCCAATTGTTACTCTCCAACCCTTTCATTAGAGCCAAGTGTGTTTTTGCTTGTGGCAAGTTCAGCTATAAATGAAACAGGAAAACACACAAGACCAAAACAAAGAAGGCGGGGGGGGGGGGGGGATAATTGTTCGAACAATGTCTGGACATTCTGTAACACAGACAGATTTCCTGCAGTACATCTGTCATCATTTCTGTGCCAAAAATTATAGCGATAGTACAAATGTCGACGCTCGGTTTTTTGCATTTTTTTTTTCTTTTTTGGTCAACTAGATGAGGTGCCCGGCATTCCCCCGGATTAACCGGTGTTCCCGCCCTCTCGGATGTAGATAATTTCAAGTAATATTCCACAGTCTCGCGTCTGAACTCATGCGCGGCAGGACACTGCACACCAACTGAACGGTTGTCAAATATAGTCTCTCCGCGCAATCGGCTTATCAAAGGGAGCACAAAAAGAGATCATTGTATTTTACATTTTTACAACTTTTCTAAAACTTCACCCCAAACCTGAAAAAGCACAAATGGTCGATACCAAATCGACTGGGTTAAGTTAATTGACACTTGAGAAGATAAATCTAATAAATTTTGAAACTGTCCCGTAGGCTGTAGCTTTGAGCAAAAAAAAAGAGCCAAAATTGCACAACAATGAATTACTGTGGCTACTACTTTTTGTCCATAACGAGATGAGGTACCCGGCATAATCCGGGATGAACCCGTGAACCCACTCTGTCTCTCTCTCTCTCTCTCTGTCTCTCTCTCTCTCTTTCTCTCTCTCTCTCTCTCTCTTTCTTCTCTCTCTTCTCTCTCTGTCTCTCTCTGGTCTTGAAAGCTTCCTACAGATTTCATGCGCACCGGAGCACTACGTATTCATTTCTGGTGTATTTTAAATAACCTTGTTATTTAAAAATACCCGAAACTTGCATAAACACAATCGGTCGACACAAAAAGCGACTGGGCTGGACTAGTTGACCCTTAACAAATTTAATTTTATAATTTTTGAAACTGTCCTTTAGGCTGGAGCGTCGAACAGAAAACGGGTCAAAATTGCACCACAATGAATTACTCCCGCCATATATATATATATATATTTGTTTATAATAAGATAGGGTTATGGATAAAAGATCTTCGGGGACAAAACACCAGAAACCTCTCAACGCAGGTAAAGCAAAGTCAAATTAAGAGAAAAAAAAGTATTATCCGACTCTGATTCGTGTACCCGGCCAGAATAACTTTTTCCTGAAAAAAAAAAAAAGAAAAGATGCAGGCTTTTGGGGCCATATAGCCAAAATACAATCCATTTGTTTCTAAGTAATTTATGGAAATTTTTCTAAAACGACTTTGTGGTCATGTCGCCAACGAAAACAGTTGTAGTAGTCAGTCAGCTCAAAAGCTGTCCGTAAAAATAGCGGAGTGGAGTGGGTGCTGTGGACAAGAGCAGTACGGAAAAATGACGTTTGAACAAATAAAACACTCTTTGCCTCAGTATACTTGTACACAGCATCCGGTCAGTTCCGTTGCACTCCTCAACGCTTTAGTGGCGTTTTACTTTTTCATGCGTCATTTTCCGTATAAAAAAAAATGCCGGGGCGGATGTTGTGGACAAGACCAGGGGGGGGGGGGGTATTGGCAATTGGCCCAGAATGTAAGGCAGAGGAAGAAGTACATTTTCGAGTGAATGCCACTTTTCTGGCACGGTATGTACATACTGACTCTGATATTCATGACAAGCTGTAGTGTAAGTGTAACCGAGAGTATGCCTTTAGAGTCCACTCCCCCTGTACATTTTCCACTCGACGGAGCTCAGCTTTCCAGGTTTGCAATAACCATTCGATGACCATTTGTCACTGGCTTGTAACAAAGTTACTCTCGTGAGATTAATCCAAATCTTATTACAGAGCTTAATAAGGTGTTCTGTTGCTGAGGTTAATGGTAGCCCACGAGTGAGGAGATACGCAGAATTATGGTTTGTCGTCGAGTCGCTGGTGATGTCCTGAATTTATGCATATTACTCACTCTTCGTTGGCCACTCGTGGCGTTTACGACTGCCCTTCCATTCATCGGGTTCACTGGCCCAAAGTGACCCCGTAATTCTCAGATCCTGCGATCTTACCAATATGAGGACTGTGAAATTAGGCATATTATTTAACATAACATTAACGGGGAAAAACCTGGAAAGTCTGCCAGTTGATAGTATTGCCAGCTCACCCGGAAAAATTTCATAAAGAAGGTAAATGGCTGTGTGACATGTCAGTTTCGCCTTCAGCCGGCTACCGTAAACTGAGGCCAGGAACGAAATTTCCTATCGAACTTTTCGATCCTACTGGAGGAAAATGCGCCTCTTTTGTTCCGACTCTAGAAGATAAATATAGTATTAAGAACTTAGATAATTATGCGCAGAATAGAATGTTGATATATCCACGTAATTTATCTCCAAAGATTGCAGCCGTACAGAAAATTTCATAAATTTTGATCGCGTAGTCAGACTTTCTGAATCCATTATAGTTTGATCTTTGCTGTCATTAACATTATTTTATTATTACTATTATTATTATTATATCATTTAGTGACTACTGTTACTATTACAACTACTACTATTCTTTCTGTTGCAGCTGTTACCGCTACTATCATCGCGTAGAGTATGCTAAATATTATTAGATAAAGCATTTTCAGCTTTAAAAAAAAGTACAAAGACTTCACGGCGAATCCTTTAGGATCTTCCCAGAAACGGGCATTACAAAAGATTGATGCACGGGTGTCTATCACATGCAATAAGTTTGAGCCAACATGGAGGTTCATACATGAGAAGTGAAGTAAAGAATGTTATTTGAAACAGATGGGAAGTAATAGAGGGTACAGATACCACAAAACAGAATATGAGTTTGTGAATGGTGCACTCAGGCAAGTCTTGTTTTGCGTGTGTTTTGACTCACCCTGCGAGGTCTCTCTTCCCTCCAACTGATTCAAGACAGGCTTGACGAGCCCGTACGAGACAGGCTTGTTTCAATCTGACCTGGGTGTGATTTCGGATCTTACCGGAGTGCGAGGCGCCGTTCAACTCCATAATTCACATCTGTGAGAAAGATACCGAAGATATTTTTTGCCTTTCGCAATTCGGCTCAACAAGACATTATAGCTAGGTATATACCATATTATTTTACTGAGGTCCCATATCTTGTTACTTCATGTAATAAGCCAGTGATTGAGTTATATGTCTATGTAATACTGCGTTAGGTTTGTATACCATGTAAATGCTCTTAAAGATAAGATAAGATAAGATAAGATAAGAATCACTTTATTATCCCATATGGGAAATTCGTTTTCACAGAGTGTTTAACAGCACACACGTGGTACATATATCTTACGTATCATTATAAACAAACAAACTCAATAAGTCAATAACAGACATACATGGCGTGACATGGAAAGAACCTTAATGAAATGTGGCACACATCACACTGTAAAATGAATTGCTGGGGCGAATTGCTGAAGGCAAGAATGATGTTCTGTATCTTTCCCTGTTTGTTTTCACGTGTATTATTCTGTTGCTCTTGGATGATCTAGAAATTTGATGAAACAGGGGACGGTGGCTGTCATTTAAGATGGACATGAATTTCTTCACACAAGCATTTGAGTATAGATGATTAAAACTGAAAAATGTCGTGTCTGTCGTGTTGCATACTTTCTTGATGATTGTGTTGTTAAGTTTATGCTTGTCACTTTCTCTTGCATTGCCTCCCCATGCTGTAATACAATAAGTTATTATGCTTTCTATGGCAGCTTTAAATGCCATTTGAAAGTGAATTTCCCTCAAAGGGATAATAAAATTCTTGTCTTGTCTTATGACACTAAAACCTAGACAGGATGGACTTGAGTCAGGGCGCTATCAGCCTTAGAACATGACCAATTTAAAATGTACACTCTCCTTGCGCGTTCAGCTCCAAGGGTAGCCACACAAAGGCCACCGAATTCGGTCACCGAGCCACTAGGCGCTGTAGGTGAGAAGAATTGCACTATATAATTTCAACAACTGCATACAGAGCCCACCTAAATTCGGTCCGTTTATGTAGTGCAATTCTTCTCACCTAAAGCGCCTAGTGGCTCGGTGACCAAATTCGGTGGCCTTTGTGTGGCTACCCCAAGACTCCATTAGCTTATTTAGGTGTTAGTAGACTTGTCCACAGCTTTCGCTCCGCCCAGCTATTTTACTGAAAATGACGTGTGACAAAGTAAAACACTCTTTGCCTCTATAGCGGCCAGGAGCGGAGCGGAACGGATGCTGTGGACAAGTATACAGAGGCAAAGAGTGTTTTACTTTGTCATAATATCTTTTTCCGTAAAATAGCGGAGCGGAGCGGATGGTGTGGACAAGACAACTAAAGGACAGTGCTCCACTGCCGAAACTTTCTCTGAAATCTCAATTGACGAAACATTCTGAATTGACTATAGTTGATGGAACATGCATTCGCCCTTGTCCACTCACATTAGGAGATCACCGGCATGCACAAGAAGACGCTAATCAAAGCTGACACTAAGTTCATTTCCTTTTCATTGTTTCCATTACCCCTGCCAGAAGATACATAATTGATTGGCCACTAGTGTAAAGGTCCTGGAAGGGTCCGGGAGTTCAACATGACAATCTTGTGTTTTAGGTCGTTGTTTTAGGAGGTTCTCTGCCCTTGGCATTTACACCTCACTTTTCTTGTAGTTATTTTTATTGTTTTACATCTCACCGTTCTGGTTATTTTTCTTGTTCATGTTTCTGTGTGTTTTTGTGGTAGGGATTAGTTTTCTGGAATTTTGCCCGGGCAGCGGCCTTGGTCGGCCTGCCCTTCTCGACTTTCAATTGCCAATGCTTCTTTAATGTGCCCAGCCTGCACACGGGCCAAACTAGTTTTTGGTACTTATCCGAGAAGACTAGGTGCTCGATGCTACCTACCAAAGGATCAGGGACGCAAAATCCCGCACCCCCCACCACCCATCCACAAAATATTTTTTTTTTAAATTCCAACACCCGGTACCTCCGGTATAAAAGGCGAGCACCTCGCCACCCCCCCCCCCAGACCAACGTGTCCCCCCGAAACAACAATTTTTGTGGCCAGTCCGTACCTTACTCTTTAAAGGCCAGGCTCGGATAAGCCGATTTTGATCCGCCAGCTATTTCGGTGGTGACGTCACGACATCCAGTTTCAGTGACACCTCGCCCACCATCCAAACTAGCTGGTTCTCACTAAAAACTCAATGTTGTGACGTCACCACCCAACTACTCGGTCTATCAAAACTAAGCCAGTGCGCCTCGGGCAGGATTTGTCCTACACTAAATTAAATCAAGACAAGAAATCTCGAGAAAATTCACTCCTTTCTATGACAAAATGCGTCACTGCTGTAGACCTCTCCATTTGTATGCAACAAGCCATGCCAAAGGGTAGCAGTTTATACTCCGTGTCAAATGCTTCAAAGAATTTCAGGTCTGAATGAAAACCAATTTAAGACAATTTAGTTTCAGTGCATCTACAGCATCCGCTCCGCTCCACTATTTTATGGAAATTGACGTTTGATAAAGGGCTTTCTTTTACTTTTGAGCTTTTACGCAGATAACTGCTGCCATTAACGGCACTGTTTAAATTAGAAAGATCGTTTTTTTAATGTCCGCTTGTGCTCAGTATCACAATTAAATTTGGGGACGCAATAAGCCTGAGCTGGCGCTTGTGTCCGAGCTGCAGTTGGAAATTGGTTTGGACGCGTGTGGCCGGCCTTTGTTCTGAAGACCCAGGGACCCAGATCTTGTTTGTTCATTAGTTTGTAAATTTGTGACACATTAAGGAAAGTGAAATTAACTCCAGTTTGGTCACACTGAAATCATTTATTTATTTGGGAATTTTATTCATGGGAAATTATTTGTACAAACTTAGAACTGATGATGAGGGATGGTAATCAACAAAAAGCTCAGTTTCAACCGAAGTCACGGTTACTCAATGAACGGCTGGCTTTCCCCACTAGCTGACTTTATTGCATTCATGTGACTTTATTACGTTAATGCGAGTTTGTTACATTTATGAGATTTTATAATGTTTATGCGACTTTATTACCCTTATGCGACTTTGTTAGGTTTATGCGACTTTGTTACATTTATGCGTCATTGTTAGGTTTATGCGACTTTATTACTCTTATGCGACTTTATTACTCTTATGCGACTTTGTTACATTTATGCGACTTCTTAGTATCTTACGTTTATGCAACTCTATTACTTAATGACCAAGTTTGAGAAACTGACTTATATTTAGTCCTGCCTGACTACTGAGAAAAATGAAAAAAAAAAATACGTGAAGATGTCTCACGTCAAATTCTTGGCCTCTTGCAATGTGAAGAATAATCTGCATCAACAAACCTCTACACACCAAAGATTTTTGTTTCATTCGCTCTTTGCCGTTTTATTCAATATTTTTTTTTCTGGAACTCATTGCGCGCTATTCATTTGTTGCCTGTGTGCAACTTTGATTTAGTATTATGTTGTGAGAAAGTTGGGTTATTGAAACATACATAGTTCATGAGATCTCGTGATAGTCTCCACAAATTCTGGCCAAATTATAGAAATAGCACTTTCGTACAACCAGATTTAAAAGCATTTTATTTCATATGATATTTTACTTGCAAGTCTCATGGACAAGCATTTTATAAGTAGTCCTAAAGCACTTATACACGGAAGATTATACTGAGTTCGGGAGTATGCGTGTCCCACTTACACACCTGACAGTCTTGAGATTCTGATTTTTAAATCTTTGCCTGGCGTGTGAGCTAACCCTCAGTCCCGCCGTATGCCTACCTCACTTAGGTCTATGTCGTAATAGCAATTAAAACGCCAAACTGTTTCATTATTTCATATTGGGTATGTCAAAAAAAAGCAAATCTGTGGGCAAATTCTAGTGGAGGGAAAAACATTGACTGAATCCACTTGTCTTGTTCCCCCTTGCATCAGTACTAGTTTATCGTGACAATAAATGTCGCTCTTTTCTTGGCTCGAGCAAAGGTTTCAGGTTCCAGTCTCTCTCGGGGCTAGGTCTACAGAACGTAACTAATTTCGAGCGGTGTTTTCAATGTGCATACTTCGCCGTCTGATGGGAATCCAAGCCTGTTTGCTGATGATAGCCTCCTCTATAGAACAATAAACTCAAAAGAAGATACGGAAATTTTACAGAAAGATCTAGACAGTCTACAAAAATGGGAGAGGGACTGGCGTATGGAATTCCACCCCAATAAATGCCAAGTCCTGAGAATTTCAAATAAAAAACACAACATCACCTCAGACTACTTTATACACGACGAAAAATTGAGCGAAACACATGAGGCTAAATATTTGGGAGTTACATTGGACAGAAAACTTACATGGAACCAACATATTAATAACACATGTAACAAAGCAAACGGTATACTAGCATTTCTAAAAAGGAACATCTCTAACTGCGATAGGACAGTAAAAGAAAAATGCTATAACACCTTTGTTAGGCCCTCCCTAGAGTATGGCTGCAGTGTCTGGGACCCCCACTGTCGAATAAACATAGACCAACTGGAAAGGGTCCAGAGGAGAGCTGCCCGCTTTGTGACAAATGACTATACTAGAAGTAGTAGTGTAAATAAAATGATGAGAGAGCTCGAGTGGACACCATTAGAAGAGAGGAGAGCAAAAAACAAAGTAAAAATATTTTATAAAGGCAGGGAAGGAAATATCCATATCCCACTGAACCACCTTACCATTAATAATACCAGAGGCAACAGAAGGAATAATATAAAATATAACATCCCAAGCTCACGGGTTAACAGCCATCTTTATTCTTTTTACCCTAATGTCATCAGGATGTGGAACAACCTCCCGGCAGAAGTCCAAACACTATCGTCTGCAACGACTTTCGACAATGAATTTAAGAACATTATTATCCGTTGCAGCTACCATTGTAACTAAAGTGCGGGTTGTATTTCTGTGCACAATCTGGAAACCAAGAGATATTTATACCAGAGTTACATATACAAAAGAGTTTATACAACTAATTTATTTTTAAATGGTCTTAATATCTATGTAAGGTTTTACCCTGCTTTTAGCCTCGGAGGAGCGACGTTGAGTCGCATACTATAGTGCGGTTGGGGAATCGTCTTATAGACGGACCAACTACAGAAGAAGAAGAAGAAGAAGAAGAAGAAATGAAAATAGACATTGCCTGTCCAGTAGAATTAAGTGCAGAACGCACACATGCCAAACCTTCTGCGGGCTGCTGCAGCAGAGAACTAGTGGTTAAAGGCGGTTGTCCCGAATGTGAGAGGTTTCAGGTTCCAGTCTCTCTCGGGGCTAGGTCTATAGAACGTAACTAATTTCGAGCGGTGTTTTCAATGTGCATACTTCGCCGTCTGATGGGAATCCAAGCCTACTCTCTGACATATTATAGCCCCAATACAGCTGAAAGGCACGCGAACCTCCGAAAACAAAGACAGAAAACAAGTGGAGGACTGACTTCTTAAAACTTTGCGAAGGAAATCCACAGCCTCATACTATTTTATTTTCTGTCTAATTACTTCTCAGAACAATTTATCCCAGCACTGGCTCCGTAAAAATCTAAACACATTCCATTACTTTTCATTTCTGAAAGTTTCATAACTGAACGCTCAGCCGTTTTATGTGCAGGACTCTTAATCGTGTGGGGCCCACAGACTAATCAAATAATTTATTAATTTATTAGTCTGTGGTGGGGCCTCCCTCAGACTAATAAATTAACCAGATTGGATGATCCCAAGGTGTGACGTCACAAAACAGCGAAATGTCATGAACCATCCGCCATTTTAGGTTTAAGGTAGCGACCGACGCTTCAGCATAGCTACAATTTTGAATGACACCATTTTGACGCGCCTACACTGAACGCGGAAGTTTGGTTCCGCACCAAGAAATTAATACATGTACAACCAATCTTGACAAATAAAAAGAAATTTCTACTGCAGATAGAACTGGAATCGGAATTTTCCGAGCGGCGGCCATGTTGGTTATACAGTCGTCGCTCGGGAAATTCCGTAAAAAACGACACAGCCCGAAGCGCGTGTTTCCAGTCTGGTTAATTTATTAGTCTGTGATGCAGACCTTGTCGCCCAAAATATGGCATTATTTTGCACCTAGTGCGCATTGGTACGAATGGTTATGTATGCAGTCTGACTGACACTTTGAGAGTGTTGAGTTATTTCAATGCTACTGCTGCTAGGCTAATCCTGCCCTCCTAAATATGAGAGCAAACTTCAACACCATATAAGTGAAATGGCTTCAAAATGGGTATGCTGATTCGGACAGGAATGAACAGAGGTAATCAATTGACCATAATGTATTCAACTGCCCAGTCAAATGTCTATCAATATTTTGCTCAGGGAGTGAAATTGGTGTTGATTATTGCCCTGAAAATTTTGCTAAAATTTTGCACAGCGTGTGCAATCTGCCTTGTTTGGGAGACCGGCCATGTTTGGGGGGCTGGATCCGATTCGAAGTCCTACATAATTATATTTTCAGAAAGTTAGAACATACCATACATGTACATGACTTAGAGTAGATATCAACCATTATCGCTTACTTCAGATTCCGAAAGACTTAGACGAAATCAGAGATTTGCTACATCTTCAAAAGTTTAGTCCTAGGCTTCCTGTAATAGTACTGCAATGTCAAGTCTATAGATAAAAGAAGTGATCTCCAAGGAAAGAAGGAAATACTTGGTTAATTTACACTGGTCAAATCAGAATCTTTATTTCTAGTGTGCATACCACTGACATAATGGACATATGTTAACAATACCAATAAGGAAATTGTGGCACTGGCTAGACACGGGGGGATGCGGTGATCTAGAGGCAAGGTGTTGACCTCTCATGCCCAAGTTATCGGTTTCGAATCCCGGTCCATGCCGACATGTTGCAATTACGGGATTTCCCCCATATTTTCCTGTCCCTGTTCCAATGGCAGGTAGGATCTAGCGTCCAGTCTTCTCGGATAAGGGCGAAAAACTCGGGGGGGTGGGGAGGGGGAGGGGGGTGTTTGCACGTTGCCCATGTTGAAGATACCTTGGAAGTTGAAAGGCGAGAAGAGCAAGCCGAATAAGGCAGCTGCAATGGGGCAAAATTTTGCCTGGGCCAAATTTAAAAAAAAAATACAAAAAAACGATTCCCTATCACAATAACACATGGAAACCAGAACAAGAAAAATAATACACCAATAAAAACAGGAAAAGTGAGGTGAAAATGCCAAGAGCAGCGAAGCTCCTAAAATAACCAGCTCAACATTCAGTGCAGGATCTGCTGGATCAAAAAACAAGTAATAAAAAAAGATGATGATATTTACAGTAGAATACTCCATTTTTTTTTTTTTTTGTTAGTTGCTGGGTTCTGTTTTTCTATCATAGCTCAACCGTGCGTTTTTTGTTGTTGTTTGTTTGTTTTTTTTGCCAGCTGCAGCAAGAATTCTTTATGCTTGAGATTTATAGGCCAGGGAGGTGCAGCACTGTTTTAAACTCACACAGCAACTTGTGGCAGGTGTAAGAGATCTCCGCCTTCGGAATTAGAACTTCGATTTTTGTAAACAATTGTCTGGTGGAAATATTTTTCGTGTCGGGTGGAGGGACGGGCAGAGAGGAGGAGGAAATTAATGGTAAAGGTAGGAACGAAGGATGAAATTGCAATGTATTGTCGTAAATGTATATGTGTACATAATAAAGGCGGGATGACTAATGAAACTGTGGTCTATTGTGTTTGCGACTGTGTGGTCACAATAAAGGCAGGACGAAGGTTGAAATTGCGGCAGATTGTATTATGTGTGTACATGATAAAGGCAGAACGATCGACAAAACTGAAGAAGACTATCATAAGTGTGCATGATAAAGGCAGGACGGCGGATGAAACCGCAGTGGATTGTCTCCAGTGTGCGAGTGTGTACGTGACAAAGGAAAGGTTAAGAAAACTGCGGTGTATTGTCTGAAGTTTTTAAGTTTATGAGTGGACGCAATAAAGGAAGGACAACTAACTAAACTGCGGTATTATTAAGTGCGTAAATGTGTGTGTGCACATGATGAAGGCAGGACGACCAATGAAACTGCGGTATGTTGTCGTAAGTATGTATGTGTATGTAGTGGTGATAAAGGAAAAACAACTAATCAAACTGCGATGTGTTGTGTGTGCGTGTATACGACGACGTAAAAAAACTGCAGTGTATTGACAAATGTGAGTATTCAAACCCATTTCTCAATGTAAAGATCCAGTTCATTAGAAAATGCTTCCGAGAATAACACAGGGCAGATAAACAAAGAGTGTGATGTTAATCAAAAGAACATGGCAGGGCAAGTCTACAGAGGATACGGGATCCTGCAGGCAAGTGAAGGAAATATAATGGTGCATGCACAAAAACGCGCAGTAAAATATTGTTTTCGGGCTGAGAAATACCCAAGATATAGTGGAAAACAAGACGATATAACAGACCAAGTCAGACAGACAAAATAATGGACGGACTACAAGCCAGACACAATGGCAGACAATCAGACGAACTGGCAGTAATGCAGATGTACAGACTGCATGATAAAATCACTTGGTTGCCATATTATTCTACCAAAATTTGCATATTTAAAATTGAGGAGCAATGAACTGTGAAAGCTGAAGACAGAAAAAGTCACACACATTCCTAAAGTGGAAAAGAGAGCGAGAGAGAACAGAAACGAGAGAGTCGGATTCAGAGGTAGGGAGAGAAAGATAAAGACCGAGAGAGAGTGAAAAAGAGAGATAGAGAGAAGACAGATATATGCAGCAAAAGAAAGAGAAAGAAGAAGGAGAGAAAGGGGAATTCAGAAGAAGAGACAGACTCACATCCATACACATAAACAAAGGGAGAGAGACAGAAAGAGATTCAGAGGAAAAACAAAACAAAAAAAGAGGAGAGAGACAGCAAGAGACTAAGAGAAAGAGAGAGAGAAAGGCAAAGAGCGAGACAGAGAGAGAAAGATTCAGAAGAAAAAGAAAAGAGACAGAGACAAGTTGGGGTTAAGGGAAGAGGAGAAGGAGACAGACAGTCGGGGATGAGAGGAAAAGCAAGACAGTTACAAAGAAACAGCGCCCACAGCAGTTGTTCATCATACAGTGTCTGTTACATTATTACTCCTTTCATAAATAAAACGTTATACGCAAAGATATCTCTAAGGTTGTGTCGAATTTCTCCCCAAAATGATGGGTAAATGAGTCTAATGTGCCGGGCATTATCGAGGGAGAAAATGCCGTGCTATAAATTGTGCCTAAGGAGAGAAATTTACCTTATGAAGATAGAACATTCCCCTTTCTTAAAAGGGGTTCCATGTCATCAGATCAAAGCTATCCTTTCTTCCCTACACAAAACCAGAGAATGGGTTCATGTGCCAAACAACTAGTCAGCTATAATGACATTGGGCTACATGGTTTTCGGTTGAACGTTTGTCTACTATCGAAGAGAGTGGAAGCTATGTCGCGCCCGGAAACGTAGTGAACCATTATTCAAATGACCATAATTTTGTTCCCTAAAGTGATAAGAGATCTATCCTCAAGGCTGCTGGCTCTCAGAGTTACACGGGACCTCGTGCATAGGAGAGTCTGAAAAAAGTCTGTCACACAAATTCAGGAGCGTCAACCCTGTCTTGGCAAATATTTATTTTAAAAATACGAAGAAAATCTTTGGGAACGTAGCAAAGTCAAAATGTGGCAAAAAGAAAAAGGTGTATGTAGCAAAGCCTCGCTCAAGAAACAATACAGAAATGAAAAGATAAAACGCAAAGGAAAAGAATTGCCGATTCAACCTTAGTCCGGAAAAAAATACTTTAAAAAGGATAGAAAATTATTTTTTAAAAATCCCACAACGTGTCACAAATGCGAGTATTTATGATCTGCACGTTCCAGACATGGATTCTCGGAAGGCGGCTCGCCCGTCAACGTCAATGTATTGTGGGTCGAACCCTGTCTTGACTGAGCTGGTGGAAAGACAGACCTGGTGCACTCAGTCAACACGCGCCAGACGAACTTGATTTAGTGCATCATCAGCCTGAGTGTGAGATTTGAACGTGACGTCGTGCACTGGCGAAGCTTACACAAGTCTGTCTCACTCGTAGTCCAGAACTGTCTTGAGGTTGCTGACGGAAAGAGAGAGTCCATGCTCTGTGTCAAACGGGACGCAAAACTAACTTGACTCGTGCCTTATGCAAACCTGAGCATTGTGTGGCCCATGTCATGAAGCTATGAAAACGCTAAAGAGTGAGCAGGCTAGCGAGGGGCCTCTGATAAACTGTCCCTGTGTCAATGGCGGATCTGCTATGAAATTAATGAAGCTTAATCTGCAGGGTCCCTAATCCCGGAAGTTCCTCAATGAAATCTTTTTTTAATGCGTGAATGTTGCCCGATGGTTGCTGGTTGCGAAGGGATCACATAACTGTTCAAGCTTCAGGGTCCCATAACTGTTCAATCTTCAGGGTCCCATAGCAGTTCAAGCTTCAGGTTCCCATAACTGTTCAAGATTCAGGGTCCCATCGTCATTCAAGCTTCAGGGTCCAAAAAACGTAGGTCGGCCACTGCCCTGTGTATACTGAGACGGTTTTGCCGTTTTATCCCATAGCAGGGTCAACAGATCTCGCTCTCTCTCTCTCAATCTCTCTCTATTCATTGTTTCCGTTAGTAAAAGAGTTTGTTTTTGTAAATAGTTTATTCTGTTCCTACTGAGGGATTAATTTGTTGGTGTGAATTTGTGGTTGTAAATAGCTTAATTTCTTCCAGCCGGCACATCGTGCATGTAACATGCAATTCTCTAGATACAATGCCAGAGGCAGACCAAGAAAGACCTGGACCAGTGACATCAGAGAAGCCCTGACAACCCACGGCATTACGCCCAGACAGGTTTCCCAGCTGGCTGCAGACCGAAAACTCTTACTGCAACACCCTCCTGGGTACAAGCAGATACCAAAACAACAACAACAACACGTTTAATTTTTTATTGTAACTTTAGAGCCTTTTGGTTGTAAAAAAAAGTGTAATTCATTGTTTTAAAGTTTACTGTATTTTTGTATTTCTTGTTTCATAATAAATGTGTGAGCATATTGTAAGTTATAATTTCAAAAGATTTAAAAACATGATCACCAAGTGCGTAAGCATACCCGCCCCTCCCCGCCCCCAATCGCCCATTAATCCCGGCAAACGCCACCCCCCCCCCCCCAACCCCCTTTTTTTTTTCTGTTGAGTTACAACCATTAATGAGCAGCAAAGGATTCTGGCGCTAATTTGTTAGCCTTTGCCATTACCGCTCACCTGCGTTACAAAATCTTCACAGACATGCCAAGTTTAAACACATTTTTATGAGCTGTTAGCTGAGCAACGAGCACCTGGGTCTTTAAATACGGGTAAAAGATGTTAATCTCTGGGTTTTTTGGGGAGTTTTGTGTTTGTTTCTTTTTTTGGCACATAAATCGGAATGGTTTTAAGTGCCTCATTATCCTGGCTTGTAAACTTTCCAAAACATTTTTGTGGGAAAATGGAATTTATAGTCACAGTTGATCCAGCTCCCAAAGGTTAGTTTAACTAACGTTGGTAAGCCTGGTAGGTTTGATAACCCAACTACTGAAGTATGACGAGGGTCAGCAGCCTTCAAGGCTTAGCAATGTTTTTTTTTGTTTTTTTTTCTTTTTGTTTATCGCTCTATGGCTCTTTCTATTTAGTTCTAATTGCGTTTCATAATTGCTTTTAGAGCTAACCTACTATCAATGCTTTTGTGGTTCATGAGATTTTAGCAGTTTTAATGGTTATTACAGATAAATAGATGAAACGAGCGAAAAAGGGATGAAACCTTAAGAGAAAGAGAGAGAGAGAAAGAGAGAGAGAGAAAGAGAGAGGGAGAGGATAGAAAAATATAGATAGATAGATAGAGAGAGAGGGGGGAGGGTAGATAAATAGAATGATAGAGAGAGAGAGAGAGAGAGAGAGAGAGAGAGAGAGAGAGAGAGAGAGAGAGAGAGAAAGAAGTGAGACACTCCTTGAATGTTTGAGACAATCTAAATTACTTAAGTATGAGAAGCTTGCGCAATTGTTGCATCCTGAGACAGCTGTTGTTTACGTACAATGAAGTCTCCGTCGCTTGCTGCGGCAAGGATCTCCGTTAAGAACATAAACATGAGTCAGGGTTAACAGACACCCAGTCCGTACTATTCATTAAGTCTGAAGCCAATTTTTTTTATCTTTGGTGTCTTCTTCGTAACAAGTTCCACTCGGGCTGTTGCCACTTTTCTCTTGGATAATGTTTCCACTATTTGTGTAAAGTCCTTTATAGCATTTAACAAGTACTCTCTTTTCCCCGGAGTTTGTCTCCCAGTGCCTGGCAAGCAGTCTTCAAATAACAGTCAGCAAATAGAATTTATAATTCAGGAATTTGAAATAAAAAAGATGCCCACGCATTATTCAAGCCAGAACAATGACTTGATCACAGAACTTGAACTCGGCCATCATAATTAACAAAGAGGACAAAGCTGTACATGATGGTAGTGTTTCAAATAAGTCAGCTTTGAAAAAACAAAAACAAAAAAAAACCCAGAAACATTCAAATGAATTTGGCTTGTAACCGGCATCTCTGGTTTGGTAGATACGCAGCGCGTTTGATACCGAAACGGGAGTCTGGATGAGAGCCCAGGAAATAAAAAAAAAATGAATCGGGTCGTTCAGCCATCAAATATCCCGAGAACCGCCGATTTCTAATCTGTAGTTAAGTGAAAACCGCTGGTCACTGAGTCCTTTCACTTTTCTCGTTTTTCCATTCTCTCGCACCGTTAAGCCTCCAGCAGCTTTCTGTGATGGGCCTGGTGGGTAGCGTGTGCCATGGTTAGGTTGATTCCTTCACTCGTTTCTTTGACATCTTCTATCCATCTTTGTCTGGGACGCCCCTTTCCTTTTTTTATTTCTCTTTTTTCAGCAGTTAGATTATCCACTTCTGACTTGATCATCCACTATGAACTTAGTTAATAAGGAAAGTGGTGTAGTCATGATACAAGTTCCAATAATAATTGTACCATGTTTATTATGCCCCATCAAAGCGGGATGCTTCTTGCTAATGATACCTGAAGGCAGCTACAGGGGTTAGCCACATTTTCCATATTGACCTGGTTAACATCCCGTAATGTTTGATTTCAGTGGTGCGGGTTGCCAATTAATTCCCGAGCTCGAGTAAGCGCTTTTGGTGACTAAACAGTTGTGACATGTTTATTACTAATTACTGTCCAGAGATCAACCTGTTGACTAAACAGATGATTTTACTATCGCAAATCGACGGAGGTGGAGGATGCGGAGGGGTTTGGGGGGGGGTGGGGGGAGTCGAGACAGGTTAAGGCAATCGCCCGAAAATAAGCTTAGTGCAAAGGAAGAAAGCGAATACGCAAATTTTTGAAATTACGCAAGTCTTTTTTTACTTTTTAGAAGTATTTTTTACTTTTTGTGGGGGGGGGGGGCAGTCAATGGGGCCTAGACACCTTTCGGAAATGCACACATTCGTTAGAAAATAAGCGTACTTAGACAGAAAATCATCGAGTTGTGTGAATTTCTGAAGACAAGAAGCAAGATATCTACAGTGTTTCCGTTTATTTCGCAAACTTTGGGCGGGTAGGTGGGATTGTCTTCTCTTCAGTCGAAAGGTTCAAGGATTTGAAACTCTGTCGAATATTCGAATAATTATTGACGAATATTTGATATTCGTTCCAATAATGCAATTTGGTAGTCGACTCCACACCAGTAGGAACATAATCATCAAGTTCATTGTTGGTGGCGTACACAAAATTATCATACTCCTTGGCAGCTCATAATTATATTGTAGCTTTATGTCTTCGTGTTGCTTTTTCAATCCATTTGAGGAATTCAGTTACATTAGCATGAGTGGACAATCTCAATCTCATGTGACAGTATTGTTGTGACAATAACAGTCCAGTATGAATGAATTTCATAATCAACCTGACTTTGTATGCATTATTCAATATAATAAACAAGATAGGAAGGCAATCTATATAATAATTGTCTAATAATATAATGAGTAGTGTAGGAAGATAATCTATGTGCGTATTGTTTAATGATATAATAAAGTGCAATTTAGAAAGAAAATGTATACAAGTCTTGTCTAATTATACAGGGTGGGCCAAAAGTAGGGTTAGAGTTACGTCATTATGTCTAAGTGTTGACTGTAACATTACTTTTGGCCCTCCCTGTATAAAAGGCAACGCAGAATATTAATCTGTCAGTATTATCTAATAATATGTTGAGCAATGAAGAAAATAATCTGCTTACGTATTGTCTAAAACCGTAAAGAGCAATGTGGAAATATTACCTTGGACATATTATGACAAATGCTGTTGTTACCTGAACCCACCCTGATCTCCGCCGGCGGCGCAATTAAGCGACGTGACTGAGTTTAAACTTTAAGTATGTCTCATGCCGAACACGTTTTTCCCATCCACTGTTGGTGTTCTAGAACAGATTTACCTGAGCGTTTTATGTGAAGCAACTGAGGCTGCCACTATTCATTTATACAGCTGTAGAGAGGTATGGAGAAGTAGGTTATACAAACCAACATAATAACTGCAATACCCCGGGTAGTCATTGAGATGTTGCAGGTTCTAATGAGGTGGATTATCCAGCAAAGCAAATTTTAATGGTCTGATGACGGATGAGTAGACTTAATTGTATTCCACTGGGTTTATAGGAGAAAGAGAGACAGACAGACAAACAGACAGACAAAGAGACTGACAGAGACACAGAGAGAGGAAGACGGGCAGAGAGGGGGGGAAGGAAAGACGGAGAGAGAGAGAGAGAGAATTTGAGAGAGAGGGAGGAGAGACGTTCAGAGACAGAGAGGCAGAAACAGAGAGAGATAAAGAGACAGAGAGAGAAGGAAAGGGGCTGGGAGAGAAAGGGACAGAGACTGACAGAGAAAGAGAGAGAGATAAAGAAATTGTGAGAAAGAAAGAGTGAGCGAGTTAGACAGACAGAGAGAGAGAGAGGGGGATGGAGCGAAAGAGAGAGAAAGACAGAGACAGACAGACAGAAGGGTTTCTAGGAGAGAGATAAACAGACAGACAGACAGAAGGGTTTCTAGGAGAGAGATAAACAGACAGACAGACAGAAGGGTTTCTAGGAGAGAGATAAACAGACAGACAGACAGAAGGAGGACCAGGAGAGAGATAAACAGACAGACAGACAGAAGAGGAAGGTAACGATAGAAAAAAGAGACGTGTTGTATGCATAATATCTTCAGCCTGGTACCTGTAACTCATTCATTAGTAAACCTATTAGGTGAACATTCATGGAAACCCACCTGAAACAGTACAGTTCAGTATCTCATTAGTTCAAGAAGGGGCTTTGACAAAGGCTAATGTGAAACATCCGTAGATGGGAATAATATTTATAGATCTATGTGAATGAGGGGCAGGACGGGTTGGAATTAAAAATGAGACAGACGTTAATATTACTATGGAAATGAAAACCTCTTATTCAGGCAACAACAATTCTATGTGCATATTTTCCGGTCCTTTATGATGGATTAAGAAGCCCAAGTGACAATAAAGATGAAAAACTAGATATTACGGTTCGAATGTGGGCTATAGACTACACACTCATGTTTTAATTGAAGTGTCTAACTGTACAATACGGAGTATCACATTTTGTATCCCAGGTATAAAATCAGGGGCCTACTAAAATGCTATCTCTACTCACACTTATGGGACTATTTGGTGATACAGGATCAGTGTTCCAAATGTACGACTTTATACTTTTCTCGTGATATACAGGTGCCAACAGGTATAGCAACAACAGCAACAACAAAAACAACACGTACCGCAAACAGAGCGTCGGTCAACAAACAGAACTGACAATGTCAAAAATTGGCAATATTATGAGAACATCGGTTATTTCTGGCCCGTTAACAATAAGTGTAAATCTAAGGACACAAATATATCTGGACTTGGCTTTCCGACGTTATCTGAAAGATTACAACAGAGATATTTATAGAAATTTTTGGAAAACCCTTACAAGTGTCAAATTTGGCTATGATCGGAAAATCAGCCAAAATGGACATTGTCAGTTCTGGCCGCCAGCCGACAAAAGATACTGGACTGTAGAAACCAGGCTTCCCAGGCTGACCCGCTAATAGCTAATTTCCAGTGCACTGGCCGTCGCGTGACAAAAGCAAGAATTATTACAGGTTACGTTAAAAAGAGATCGCTTATGGACATTCCAAATGAATCTTGCTCAACAGCTCCCCAGTGTCGCGAGAAGAATAAGAAACCAACTCTCTTGCAATGCCCGCCTGGATAACCTTTGGCATTATTAGAAAACAGTTCTATTTACTGGGAATACCCAGGCGACTGCTTAATCTCTTCTTTTTTTTTGTTTTTTTACTACAACAAACCGGCAACATAATCGTGCAATGTCGTAAAATTCCAAGCTCGCAATCTCTAAAAGATTTGCCTCTCCGAGAACGGTTACGTGGTTTCTTTAGATTTATTGTGCCGTAGGGATGGATTGGGTTGGCACCAACATTTTAATCGAAAATAAGAATTTTTCATCATTTCTTACTTCCTTTTTCATTTTGTTGGCTGAAAACAAATGGCACATAAAATTGTATACCGCTCTGCAAAACACATAGAACAGAAAATGACTTTTTCTTATACAAGAAAATATTATCATGCCAATACGTAGGATTGAATCATCAATGTGGATTCAAACAAAAGTGCCATGTTATGTGTTTCCGATAGTGGAAACTCGAATTCAAAGGCTCACTGTACGCTAACTTGAATATTTAAAGGTTCCTCAATAATATGCAGTCCATTGTAGGTCTATGCGTTATAATTGTTTCATGGAGATATTTCAAGGATGTTCTAATTCTTGGAGGGTAATCCCAACACGAAAACCAAGCTGGATTTTGGTTTGGCCTACGTATGAAAGCCCACTCAGATTATGCAATAAAATTGAAGTCAAGATAAAACTTACTCCTCCTATTAACATTTCTAACCTTTTGTTCATAATCGCAAGCAACATTTAAAAAAAAAAAATTGCACATGCATTGAGAATGATATTTCCAATAACACTATCACCCCAGTTGAATCACGAGGGTCTCCTGTGGCTAAGTAAAAAAAACAACAAAAAAACAACTGCATGTGTTGCCAGTTGAAGTTGTTAAAGATAGTGTGAAACCCCTCTTTAACCTGGCTATCACGCTGAGATTGCTCAATTCAGCTGATTTTGGCACAAAGTTCCACCTTAGCACCTCGAAGATCTCACATTGCTGATGATTTAAGAAAAGGAAAGCAAAACCTTTTTCTTCCCTCAAACGCTCAAACTTAAACCAATGTAGGTGCTGAAAATATTTCTCCTGTCACCTGTTACATCAGCCGAAAGTTGAAAGAATGTATTTACTTGAACAGCATGCATGAAATATTATTTTACCTGAAATTAGTATCTTTTAAAGTGTAATGGCATAGATTTTCGTTGCTGTACCTACAAAATATATCTGTGCTCGTATACAATTGTGCGTAAATGTGAGAATCATTTATCTAAGTATGTATTCACATTTTTCCAACATTAGTCTTCCCTCCAATAGTCTGTCTTTTTTCCCATGTCCACTATTGGCATACATTACCCATTTTCCTATTGAAAGGCGTTGATCTAAATAATTCCTTTGCTTATGCAAAACAATCAAATTGAAACAGTGCGACAATACCAAATGAAAGGGTCATTCACCAGAATGCGTCATCTCTGATTTAAAAGAAGCAAAAATCTTGAGGAGGCTATAGTAAAATAAAAAAGAGGGGCGGGGGGGGGGGTATATCATACTAAGCCCGGAAAGTCACAATCAACTGCTGGTAGACAAGAACCGAAGAACCGCACACCAAAAACTTCATACATTTTCTTAGAAAATCCGGGAAAACCCTATCATAATAAGCCCGGCCAGACGCAGTCAGCTTCTGCCACTGTTTCTTGGGAGTATATTTTGCTGACAGCAGCTCTCTGTGACGTTCCGGGCTTAGTAAGTTACCCCCCTAAGGGTAGCCACACAAAGGCCACCGAATTCGGTCACCGAGCCACTAGGCGCTTTAGGTGAGGAGAATTGCACTACATAAACGGACCGAATCTAGGTGAGCTCTGTGTGCAGTTGTTGAAATTATATAGTGCAATTCTTCTCACCTAAAGCGCCTAGTGGCTCGGTGACATAATTCGGTGGCCTTTGTGTGGCTACCCTTAGCCTTTAGACTGTCTTCGCGACGAATTTAGATAACAATTGCCCTCTTTAAACACAGTAAACTAAGGTCTTTAATTATAAGAATATGCCCAGACTTGAGGGCTTGAACTTGTTCTGCTGTGTTAGAATAGTGTCTCGGCAATCTGGAACTAAAACACGGGTAATGAATGCTGAAGATGACTGTCTCTATTGTGATTTTGGTAAATGGACCATTGTAGCAACTCTTTCAGTGCCTTTCAACGTAAGTTTGGGTGCAATATCCTGCTGATGACATGCTGGAAACGGCGAAGGTAGTGGAGATTATTACTGGGCGTTGGACAGTAACTAAGTTTTAACCCAAAACAAATATTTTGGGATACGATGGCCGTACTTGCAATGTTCAGCACTTATGGCTTTCCCTTGATAAAATATGATGTTATAGTTTCATTTAAATGAAACATGTACTCCAGAAAATCGAGAAATGAAGCCAGCAGGACTGATTATTCATACTGCTTTACAGTACTTTTATTTGTTATTAAAAGGAACTAGAGCGGCGTGTTTAATTAAAATTTGTCAACCTGGTGACTGCCAGTTATTATGCAGGATGCTACAGTTTGTTTGCTCAGCTGTGGAAGTTTTTTTTTCTTCTTAATTTCTGGTAATGGTTGATCTACCAGGGCACTGCGGTGTTAAACCATACCGTTACTCCTGTGTCGGTATCACCATACTGTATGTGAACATACTGTGTTGGTATCATCGTGACAATGATTCATGCTGTTCTGCTGTGTATAAAGATACTATGTTGGTATCACCATGGCAATGAGTCATGCTGTTCTACTGAATGTAAAGATACTGTGTTGGTATCATCATGGCAATGATTCATGTCTATTGAACATAAAGATACTGTGTTGGTATCACCATGGCAATGGTTCATGCTGTTCTGCTATGTGTAGATATACTGTATTGGTATCACCATGGCAATCATTTATGCTGTTCTACTGAATGTAAAGATACTGTGTTGGTATATCGTGGCAATGATTCATGCTTTTCTACTGAATTTAAAGATATTGTGTTGGCATCGTCATGGCAATGATTTATGCTGTTCCACTGAATGTAAGGATACTGTATTGGTATCATCATGGCAATGATTCATGCTGTTCTACTGAATGTAAGGATACTGTATTGGTATCATCATGGCAATGATTCATGCTTTTCTACTGAATGTAAGGATACTGTATTGGTATCATCATGGCAATGATTCATGCTGTTCTACTGAATGTAAGGATACTGTATTGGTATCATCGTGGCAATGATTCATGCTGTTCTACTGAATGTAAGGATACTGTATTGGTATCATCATGGCAATGATTCAGGCTGTTCTACTGAATGTAAGGATACTGTATTGGTATCATCGTGGCAATGATTCATGCTGTTCTACTGAATGTAAGGATACTGTATTGGTATCATCGTTGCAATGATTCATGCTGTTCTACTGAATGTAAAGATACCGTAAAGATACTATGTTGGTATCACCATGGAAACCTTTATTGCTGTTCTGCAGTAAGCATTGATATCCGACATCACCACACCATTTATTCTCGCCCATTCTGCTTTATCTAAAGATACCGTGTTTGGAATCACAATGACAGTCATTCTTGCTTTTAATGCTATAAGCAAATTTTACTGCACTTGTCACTACATTTAGCATTTGGTAGATTATCGTTTTGATATCTAGCGATATATGAGAAAGATATAGATAGATAGAAAAACGTATACAGACTGGCACAGAGACGAAGCGGTAGGAAATGGTGAATGAGTGTCCTATAATAGAGTCTGTGCAGGAATATAATGCATTTTGACAGACAAACATAAATACACTGGGAAATTGCCGACATAAAGATATTTCTTCTTCTTTTTCATTATTGTTGTCAATCTCCTGGGTAGAAAAGGGGAAAAAAAAGGACAAACTATAGATGCGACATAGCCCAGAAGAGAACCGGAAAACAGCTGACTGTTGTGCCCACACGTGACCAACCGATCCATTTATCCGGCATGCTAAATTCATTTCCTTTAATCCTTCATGAAAAAAAAAAAAAAACATTTTTTGGAAATAACGTTTTTACCAGTTGACCGATTATTTCGGAACCCTGCTCGTGGCCTTGAAACAATATTTGTCTCACTTACACAGTTTCTTCCAATGCAATCCGTTGAATTTCGGGGTGTTTTTTTCTCTCTCTTTCCTTTTACAGTGTACATTAAACTCTATGCGAAAGTTCTGCAGCAAAGTAGTGTTGAATACTCTCGAACAAAACCACAACGTGTACACTTGTAAACTCTCACTTACTTGATCAAATACATAAATAAAACGAACAATGTATGCTGTAGATCTCCAAAGCTTTCGAGTAGAGAAAAAGGGCTTGAGAAGTCCCATTTACAGCGAGTAAATGGCCCACTTAGAAGTCTCAGAAAATAGTGTCAGTATTCTATAAAGGCAGGTGAGTGTCAAGTCACATGCCAAATTTCAGAAAGATTACGTCGAAATATTTTTTTCTTAAAAAACGCTTTTCTTTTTTGTCATGATACGATCTATAGCAGTTCATGTGTACACACAATCCATGTATTTTATACTTTCTTGCAAGGAAGACAAAACAAGAAGAACAAAAAACATTTGCTTATAATCCTGGTAAAATCAGTGCTGGTTACTGCACTGAGATTCTTCAAAACTGTTAGACATAATTACACAGTTTTTGTCAGATCTATCGCGGATATTGGCCATTTTAGTTGTCCGGACCAACGCAAAACCATGGCGATAGTAGCATTGATTTTGATTCGTTAGCTGATTTGCACTGCGAGTACTTCAGGCATCGCGAACCAATCGACGGCGAGCTAAAAAAAAAGTTCACTACAGTAAACACTGACTCGTGTGTTCACGCACATGGGAGGCGTTCGGTCAATTCTTTCACTTCCTCTCCCTTGTTTACACAGATGGTAGGGAATCTGACCAGCTTGGATCCATCCTTTCCACCCCTGACATGACAGTCAACTGCAATGCAACCAGCAGGCATTTTAACCGCTTAGACATATCTCGAAGTTACACTCGTCAGCTGATCCACCCGCCATTTTAGGTGTCGGAAGTACAAAACAAAAACACTCTGTAACGTCATTCGCAATAGACCTATGCAGTTCAACGAGTAGAGAATTTTACCAATATGATAAAGTTTATGCGGAACTATTTCATTCCAAGAGTAAATTGATAAAGCTCTGAATGCTAAACATGAATAGGGTACCCAAAACAAACTGTGAAACGCGCAAAGTGAACATTGTCGTGTTGGCGACCGGAAAACTCAAACTCAAACCCAAATTTCGATAGAATACAGTACGCGAAGGCTTTAATAAGTAATACGACGCCTGTACTTACCAATACCGTACTATGCCATGTAGGTGTAAAGTGGATAATACAGCTGCGTTTACTCGCCACCATGAACATAGTGAATTATTGTGTCATGTCTAGTTTGTGTAGTTTTTGCATCGTGTTTAGACTGTAAAGTATTGTGTTTACAAGCCATTCTTCCTTTGTCGAGTTAGAAATAAAGGTTTTTACGTAACGACCAGCTTGGCCAATTATCCATTCTCTCATTAAATTCCCCCACCTTTGCCGCTTCCGGCCAACAATTTAAGATCAGTTACTAGTATGAGAAAACAGGCCTGATCAACAAGTTACACTCAAATCTATCAGTATCCCACACGTACAACAACCTTATTCTATACGCCTGGGCTTAACTTGGCAGTCGGATTAAAGCACTGTTTTTTGCAATTATGGTGAGGATCAGTAATATATATCTTGCAGCCTGTTGTAGGATCATCGTACATCATAAGCCCTTACAGTGTAAAGCTGAGTGCTGCTCGGCTGTCATAGTTATGGTGATACATCAAACATAATACCCTGTAGCTGGAACAAGTGGGCTTAAGCTCTTACTACGCATTACTGAGTTCTGCTCAGCTGTCATAGTCAAGGCACTTGACCATAAGTGGCAAATGAATATTTTGCTTCAGATACTGGACAAAATTTACAATTCGAATCAACTACAAACACGGGGCCTCTCACTCTATGATGCTGGACTTCATTTGGTAATTTTTAAAATTTATTTAATACTATTATCTTGTCATACATGTTCTGGTTGTAATGTTTTCTTGTGTCTGTCTATCCACACCTGAAGGGCCCCACAAATGATTCTCGTTGTAGTTTTGTTTTGCCACCTTTTTTTTCTTTGTTGAATTATAAGGGACCACCGTTTATTTGTTTTCCATCTAGTCTTTCAACTGCAGCCCTGCAAGTAGCACTTAGTGTAGAAAAAGAAAAGAGTAAAAATGACACAGACAATTGGCAGGAGGAAGATTCAAACTCTCAAACTGAACGCATTTGCAAAATTGTCGTTTCATCTCTCTAGTTTTGTACGGTTCTGTCGCATTCTCACCATTTGTGACCCTAGTTTTGTTTGTTCAATCTCCATTTCTGAAAAAAACTGGGGATCTGTTGGTATGTATGAGAGGTATCGGGAACAGGATTGAATGACACAGTTACCATATTTAAATGTACGTCATGGGACACTCGCACTGTTCAAGACGGCGGTTAAGCACAGTTATGGACTTTGTCACACTTATCATGTGCAGTTGATCTTTGTGCCTCGAATCGCCCTTACAAAGTCCATAACAACTGTGCTTAACCACCGCGTTGAACAGTTCGAATGTCCCATGATGTCATCGGTAAATTCAAATATAGTAACTGTGTCATTAAACCCCGTTCCTTATAGCAAATGTACACTTTGACACTTGCTGAAACTGCATTGTGGCACTTTTCAAGCTGTTTCACAGTTCCAATTTATCTCTGACTCCTTATCATAATACTAAAGCCTCAAACGTTTGACGTAGAATTTCTCAGTAGTGCTAAAAGTGGAGTTGGAACAAATAAGAACTAAGGTCTCGACATCATAATCTCCCCTGTGGCCATGACGGATAAGAAAGTTTGCAGCCACAAACTGTTTATTCAAATATTTATACTTAGAAATGGAATTTGGCTCTAATAATTGGGAAGGGCTGAAGAAGGGTCTGAACAATTGGCTTTCGCGAAAAAACTATTTTCGCCAAAATCGTCCGCATCATAAAATCTCAAAAAGGCCAGTTTGGGAAATTGTAAATGAGAAGGAAAAAACTGACTTACTTCCAGCACAGGACGCAGATTCTCCAAATTTTCTCTCAAGCGTACGCTTTGTTCTTAAAAATACACTGCCTAATGTCTTACCTTGATTATTTTGATTGGAAGTTGAGTTTTACTTCCCTTGTAGTCATGGTTACCTCCCAAGCAAAGGAGTCAAAGTGCATCAAATTTGGCCACCAAAGATCCACTTTTAGCCGGTGCGTGTTTAGGTAGAATTTGACTGCAGTTCGGTCCCCCGTATCTTTGTTCAATGTAAAGAGGTTGTTTTGTGTGTGTGTGTGTGAGGGGGGGGGGATATTTTGACTTAGGGCTATGAATATTTGACTGCCTTTCGGAAGAGGCCAATTCGGTGTGCTTTTTCCAATGAACAAAAGCAGCATATGTAATACGCTCATGCGCTTGGGAGACTGTAAAAATATAGGCTAGGCAGATCTCGCTAAATACAGAATCTATTTGGGAGAGGCTCGTGTGTGGTTGAAAACGGGGGGAGTGCAATTATGTTTGTATTTGATATCTGCAATCAACTAAAATATCAATAATTTGGCCCCATCGTTACAATGAATCATATCCGTATAAACGTCATATATAAAAAAAAAAATATATATATATCAACTTTTTTCACTATTTCAGCAACAAACCAAGCGAGTAGCCAGAACGTTTAGCGATTGCTGAGGGAAATGATGTTGCTGTCTAGGGAACTGTCGGATACTTGTGATATTTATTGTGTTAGCGATGTATTTTTTTACCACCGTGCAGCGGTCTCTGTGGCAATAACTACATGAGAATGAGCCAATTTTTGCTGTCTTTACTGATCTTTCTCTGGTGTCCTCGCTTTCATTTTCTCTCTCTATCATTCTCTCTGTGTAGCTCGCCCTCTCTTTTTATCTCACTCTCTGCCTCTCTCTCTCTCTGTCTCTGTCTCTTTCTTTTTCTCTCTCTCTCTCTCTCTCTCTCTCTCTCTCTCTCTCTCTCTCTCTCTCTTTCACAGTCCCTCCTCTCCCTCTGTTTCTTTTCCCCTCGTCCCCTCTCTTGAACTATCTCCTCTTTCCTCTTATTATCTCACCTCCTTTCTCTCTCTCTCTCTCTTACACTCTGTTCTCTTTCACTTCCCCCCCTCTCTCTCTCTCTTTCACACACACACATAAAAACACACACGCAATTACAGTAGTAGGTGCCAGATGGTGCGTCTACTTCATTTCACAGGCCACTGGCCTTCAGATAGAAACTTAATTAACGAATGTCTCATAAAATCATCTCTGTTCTGTAAAGCATTCATTTGCTCAACACCTTTTCCTCACTTTTGATTGGCATTGGGTATTAATACAGAACTGAAAAAGTGAGTAGTTATAGAGAAGGTGGAAAGACCTGATAAAGACATATGCTGTGACGTCATACTGTATATCCATTGTTGTATCTACCGATACACTTTGGTAATTCAGTACGTGCTGCTTTAATGTAATATTGCCATTGCTCTACGCTAACAGCATGTATATACATATAATCATATGTATATAGACATATAGATAGATAGATAGATAGATAGATAGATAGATAGATAGATAGATAGATAGATAGATAGATAGATAGATAGATAGATAGATATATAGATAGATAGATAGATAGATAGGTAGGTAGGTAGGTAGGTAGGTAGGTAGGTAGGTAGGTAGGTAGGTAGGTAGGTAGGTAGTTAGGTAGGTAGGTAGGTAGGTAGATAGATAGATAGATAGATATCTAGCTTAGGCCTAAAGTCAAGTGCCGATTCACTATATTCCTGAGCATGAGCGATCAGATAATATTCAAGAGAAAGAAATGCTCTAATATGAAACTCTAATAATCTAACAGAATAATAATAGCATAAGTCACCAAATGACACGAAAAGAAGCAGTCTTTTCTTAACATCTCAAAAGTGTCAAAAATGACTTATGCCATTAAGATAAGATAAGATATGACTTTATTATCCTGTTTCCAGGAAATTTGTTGTCACAGCATTCAGTAACAGTACAACAGCAAATACAATATCTAAGACCTACAAGTCTTCAACGCACACCGCACACACGCACATTGCTCACACAACATTACCAACAAGTAAGAACATTGCTCACACACACACACTGTAAGAACAGTCCATTAGGAAAAAACTAACAACAGCATACTACTACATCAAGAAACACTGCTACTTCGAACTGCGGATGGCAGAATAGATCGTCTATAACGCTCTCTGTTTGTTTTTAAACATAGTATTCGTCCACTTCTTTGGGATTGGACTATATGATGGAACAAGGGGTGGGTGTAGAGGGGTGACGATATTGTCGTTTCATTAAAATGTAATACTGTGGAAATATGTTATCTCACTCAGTGCATGGCAGTACCACAAAGAAACTGCTATTTCGTAAGTTTTCTTCCATACACGTTCACAGCAAGTACGACTTGTATTGCACCGTGTCATGTCCGTTTTGTCTCGGCTTGAAAGTGAGATGTGTACTACAGAGGTGAACATGACGTCACACACTGGCCATACTGAAACAACCCAGTCTCACTACGGACACGTCAAAATTTCTCTCAGTCAGCTAGCTGAAGGTGAGAGGCTGAGCTCTGAGCATTCCACGACTGGACGGAGCGCCTTCTGGGGTTATACGCCATACTGTGCTGGACGTTTGTAGACAAAGATCGCCTTACTACACAACAGCTGTCCAAACTATACATTTATCACATACATGGTATCGCTGGACACGCTAGGACAAAGGAAGCTTGACCAAGAATTCTATTTTTTTAAGATTCAACGTCACAGGATGTTAATTTCTAACACAGTGGTCAAGGAATACCTTTACAACGTCAAAACGCAGGCTGCGTTGTACCGGCTGGTGCTAGGGAAACGTACGACTCAGTGTGCGTTGTACCGCAGGAAAAGAGTTAGACATCCTTAACGCGGTGCGCTATCACCTTATTTCAAAGCCTACCAGCCCAAATAAAGAAACAGCTGTTTTGTAAGGTCCATTCCACAACAGATTACCGTTCATATTTAAGGAAGTTACATACCTACGTAGCTTGGGAGTCCAATTGATTGCAAACGTTATGAGAATTGCTAAAAAATTATCGGGGTTTTCAGATTAGAAAAACAGCATTTAGGCAAATCTCCCTTATGTCATCAATATTAACTTCCTGCTATGCGTTTCGGTAAATCAACATGAATTTGTTTTTCGTATCTTTAAACCTCAGACATAGACCATTAACAAATTCCTTTCTATTTACGGCTTTTCAATGTTGTCTTTTACTTAAAAACATATTTATCACTGTCTGGAATGAAGATGATATAATTTGATATGCATTCGTGCTTTCCATTTGCATGATCTTTAAAATATTTATTGTCTTCAGCTTTTTCCTGTTTCTGTTTCCTTGGACCTTTTTCATGATCTGCTAGTGCTCTCCGCCAATATGTTTTTTCTTCTTGCTTATTCGGCTTTCTTTTTTTTCCCTCCCTTATCTTTCTCTCTCCCTCGCACCCCCCCCCCCCCCAAATAAAATAAATAAAAATTCTATAAAACAACAGTGTCAGCCAAAAAATTGTTTTCTGGAGTTGCGATGTGTGTGTGAGAGAGAGAGAGAGAGAGAGAGAGAGGGAAAGAAAGGGTGGGGGGATAGGGGTAGCATTGTATTGTTTTGTTTTCTGCCATATTCCCTGACAATTTCGTCATTCTGAATATTTTTATCTTTCTTTGTCCCAACAAGCTCTTCAATGACATCAGCTCCGCATCCTTCACCCATATTTTGTCGCCCTGTTCTATTGTTCCTCTACTCATTTTCTAGGTAATGCGACATGGTCAAGCTCATGAGCAAAGTGTCCAATTCAGCGTAATGTAAATGTCATTCTTTGTCATTATCGTCTCCGCGAGGGCAGATTACAAAGTTTGAATTGAACAGGAACTCGTAAGAAAGAAAGCTTATCTCTTAAAAGGCGGGAAATCACACTGCTTAACTAAAAAGTTAGATAGACAAAGGCATAACGTTTTTCTACACTGCCTGTCTCACACTTTCACCCTCTGTCATTATCGACACCGCGAAGCCCGAATTGAGTTTGAATTGAATAGGAAACACCAAGAAAGAACGCTAATCCGTTAAAAGGCGGGAATACAAACAGCTTAACCTTAGACAGGTAAAGGCATAATGTTTGTGTGGTTTTTTTCTCCTGCACTGCGAATTGCGTGTCTCACATTCTGGACCACTTACCGTAGAACTGTTCTTATCTCTTCTGTAAAGTAATGAAATGTGAGCAAGGTAATAATTTACTTTTGAGCGTCATGATACATATAAGGAGTGCATTGTTTCAACACCAGTAAGTGATATTTTGTGATGAAATGTAACTGTTATCGGGCACTCCAGCTGCGATCCGTTTCTGTATGTTAACTTAAGTTAGTTCGGCAACTTTGAGTGAGCAAACTTTTTGGCCACCTTGCGGAAACACCTCTTTGTTCCGATATATTCACACATTTATGCTAAATTTCAAACTGATCCAATCCAGCGTCCATCGCCTACTTCGTAACCTATAGCAACTTAATAAATTTTGTTCCTTTTCATTTTTCAGTATTCTCAATATCACAGTCACATTTTTAGAAGGATTATGACCTTAGATTTATCGCAATGTTCTGAGAATTGCTTAAGAATTATCGGGCTCTTCATATTGAAAAAAAAAAAAAAAAGTCTGGTAAAATTGCCTGTAATGTTCTCATCAATATCAAGTTCCTACTGTTCGTCTCAGTAATAAAATCAGCCTGACTTGTTTTTTTTTGTCTTTAAACATCAAACATAAACCAATATCAAATATTCTTTTCTGTTTATAGTTATTCTATATTTCCAAAACAGACTCCTTCAGTATAATAAAGTACCCTTGCCATAGGAATACCTAATGACGTAATCAATTCGTCGCCGTGCCTAAGACTGTAGTAATTGAAAAATTCCAAAAATGGATTTTTATGTATGTCCAACTACATTCAAAGCAGCATCGAACGAACTTGGTTTTAGACAAAGAGGTTATATATAGCTAGAGGTCAGACTAGCGCTACGCAAGTCTCCGCGTGGCGTCGTCGGTAGGTGAAGTAAAGATGGCGGCCAACTTACGGCAAGCCTGCCTCGACCTAGACAGTACGGCTGAAGTAAAGCCAACTTACGGCAAGCCTGCTTCGACCTAGACAGTACGGCTAAAGTAAACAAATCCAAGCCTAAAATAATTTCGGTCTTTCAGATTGTTTGAACGGAGATTACAGTAGTAATGAGCAGACTTAATTTATGGATTGGGTGAACCACGAAAATGTAAAAAATGTAATCCCACCAAAAGAAAAAAAAAACAAACATTATGAATTATGACAAAATACAAAATGTACGGATGAATTTGAACCTCCATCTCTAAAGAGGAATGAACAAGAATAAGATACTGAGGCCTTCCGACAAAAACTACTTTCGTTAGCACTGGCCTTGGCACCGCGTTTGCAATCGCCTGCCGTAAGCAAAAATGGCTGCCGGGCTTTCTATTTGCTGCTATATGACGTGACCGAGTCTTACCTCTAGGTTTATTATAAACTCTTTGGTTATAGACTCCTAGGCCGAAAAAGAATCGAATAGCAAAGTCTCACAAATTCATCGTCACTAGACCAGTTGCGCTGGAAAAAAAAACATGTGTTTTTGCTTCTCTTGAAAAGTAGCCAAATCCAATTACTACAGTGACGAATTATTACGAGCACAGTCACATCTATGGAAATCTTTGATAACATGTATTATATCAGCGTGATAAGTTTTTTTTTTTTTAATTGTTTTTTTTATCTCAGCATCCACACCTAAACCTCATAATGTAGCTGTTAGAGTTGGCACTGCGAAAATTGGCCATCTCAGCAGGTATCAAGAATGGCAGGTAGCCCTGCTAAGTAATGATGACAAACCTAAATAACTAGCATTGTTAATTATCTTCATGTCAGCTTCAGCTGTCTGTCTGTCTCTCTCTCTCTCTCTCTCTCTCTCTCTCTCTCTCTCTCTCTCTCTCTCTCTCTCTCTCTCTCTCTCTCTCTCTCTCTCTCTCTCTCTCTCTCTCTCTCTCTCTAATACACTGGTATCTGGAACAGGGCCAACATTGTCAGTGAATAGTCCCGTAACGTTTAGATGCCAGGTCTATTTCTCTATCACTAACATAACTGTGCGTGCGAAGAAGGACCTGAGGACTTCAGCTGGGATTCCATGTGTACGGAAACAGCGTTCCCGTAAAAGTGAAAATATTATTTCCATTTCACCACTTGAAGGGTTTTTGACATTTCTGTTGCCGTTTCCGTTTCTGTACACATGAAAATCCAGCTTTAGCTGATTTTACTCACTTCCAATTATGTTGGCCGCCACAAGTCAGACCAAGTTTCCATGAAGAGTGTATTGGTAGCGATTTCTGTGCGGCTTTCTAAAATCAGCTCCTTCTTTTTCGAGTGCTGTTGTTTTCCATAGAGAGGAAATGCGAGCGTATAAAGAAACAACAATAACAAACAAACCGTTACCGGTACTTAATGTAGGTTTGAGAACATCGAGGCTTTAGTGAGGATATTCGCCATTCTAAAGTCTATGTGCTCCAAGAACGGGGACACGAAATGGAGTGGCGAGTAGAAGCTAGGGGTACACAAAGCGTACCGGGAGAGAAGAGAGCAAAAGACCACTAAAATTGAGCATACTTGTGCGCACTACTGTATATGAATAGCTCCAAAGTCATCCGCAAATTCAACCTGGAACCACAGTGCAGTTTCACTGCAAACTGAATTCAGTTCAGTGCAAGTGGACTTACCAATATCCTCGTTACGACAGTACCCAGCGGACCACAGTTTTTACAAAATGTCACCGTGGAAGGAAAAGATGAATCCACTCTACATAATGTGTTTTATAAGAAAGTCACATTGTGTATGCACGTAGAATTCTCTGGGGTATAGAAACTGTTTACACATTCACACGTATATCAAATTACTGCATTGCTAATACACTTCATTGCCAATGTTCTCATTCCATATAGGGGATAGGAGAAAAGGTTAAGAAATAAATAAGCTGCGTCTTCTCAAAAATACCATAATTATCACTGTCCATGTTCCTGATTTGCATGAAAATTAGAAGTGAGATGTCCTTGTACTTAATGGGTTTCCTTTTTATTCTTGTGGAGGGTTAACGTCGTTTTTCAGTGCAATGAGGTGATGTCAAGTATAGACGTAGTTTTTGTTTCCGTGGTAAATTCACATTGCAGAAAAATGACAATGAGAGTGAACTGATATAAAGAGGGGGAGGGGTGGAGGAGAGGGAGTGGGAGAAAGAGAAAAGAAGAGATGGAGAGCGAGTGTGGGAGGTAGAGATAGAGGGAGAGATAAGAAAGGGAGAGAGATAGAGAGCGAGTGTGGGAGATAGAGATAGAGGGAGAGATAAGAAAGGGAGAGAGATAGAGAGCGAGTGTGGGAGATAGAGATAGAGGGAGAGATAAGAAAGGGAGAGAGAGAGAGAAAGAGAGGGAGATAGAGATAGAGGGAGAGATAAGAAAGGGAGAGAGAGAGAGAAAGAGAGGGAGTGTGGGAGATAGAGATAGAGGGAGAGATAAGAAAGGGAGAGAGAGAGAGAAAGAGAGGGAGTGTGGGAGATAGAGATAGAGGGAGAGATAAGAAAGGGAGAGAGATAGAGAGCGAGTGTGGGAGATAGAGATAGAGGGAGAGATAAGGGAGAGAGAGAGAGAAAGAGAGGGAGATAGAGATAGAGGGAGAGATAAGAAAGGGAGGGAGAGAGAGAAAGAGAGGGAGATAGAGGGAGAGATAAGAAAGGGAGAGAGAGAGAGAAAGAGAGGGAGATAGAGATAGAGGGAGAGATAAGAAAGGGAGAGAGAGAGAGAAAGAGAGGGAGATAGAGATAGAGGGAGAGATAAGAAAGGGAGGGAGAGAGAGAAAGAGAGGGAGATAGAGGGAGAGATAAGAAAGGGAGAGAGAGAGAGAAAGAGAGGGAGATAGAGATAGAGGGAGAGATAAGAAAGGGAGAGAGAGAGAGAAAGAGAGGGAGATAGAGATAGAGGGAGAGATAAGAAAGGGAGAGAGATAGAGAGCGAGTGTGGGAGATAGAGATAGAGGGAGAGATAAGAAAGGGAGAGAGAGAGAGAAAGAGAGGGAGATAGAGATAGAGGGAGAGATAAGAAAGGGAGAGAGAGAGAGAAAGAGAGGGAGATAGAGATAGAGGGAGAGATAAGAAAGGGAGAGAGAGAGAGAAAGAGAGGGAGATAGAGATAGAGGGAGAGATAAGAAAGGGAGAGAGAGAGAAAGAGAGGGAGATAGAGATAGAGGGAGAGATAAGAAAGGGAGAGAGAGAGAAAGAGAGGGAGATAGAGAAAGAGGGAGAGATAAGAAAGAGAGAGAGAGAGAAAGAGAGGGAGATAGAGATAGAGGGAGAGATAAGAAAGGGAGAGAGAGAGAAAGAGAGGGAGATAGAGATAGAGGGAGAGATAAGAAAGGGAGAGAGAGAGAGAAAGAGAGGGAGGAGGGACAGAGACAGAAAGAGAGAAAGAGACGAGGGGCGAGGGAGAGAGAAGAGGAGAGAGGGAGAGATAGAGAAAAAGAAAGAAAGGGAGAGTAGAGGTGATGAGAGACAGACAGAAGAGAGAGACAGAGAGAGAAAGCGAGAGAAAGAATAGACAGAGAGACATTTAGACAGACAGAAAGAAATGAGAGAAAGAGCAAGAAAATGGAAACACGAGAGACAGAGATAGGAGAGAAAGAGAGAGAGAGAGAGACGGGCAGACATAGATAGAAGACTCTTTTTTGCACTTAGGGGAACCGTAGCTGTTAATTGTGTACAGTACCGAACAAACCGATCACAATACAATAATTTAATTTCATTAGCATCATTTGTCATGTGTGGCTTACATGGGATGAGAACTACGCACGTTTTGTGTTGTTGTTTTTTTTTTTGGATTCAGCTTAGCTCCAAGCATACATCCGTCAAAGTTCTGATATTCATTTTATGTTCTTAGCACCACTCTGAGGTTATTCGCACCTAGATCTATTATTTGTAAATGGGGTTATTATGTAGCATTTCCGCTTTGATCTTTTTCCAACAGTAGTGGTATTGTGAAGGACAGTGTGTTGGACAAGGAAAAGGGCATCGCATAGGGTGGTAGGTCCTGCGTGGCTTACTGTCTCTCTCAGTCACAGTTCATGTGTACGCAAACATGTGCACGAACAAACACGTTTGCTCACTCGTTATGCATGTGTGCCCGAGCGGTATCGTATAACTCGGGTTCGTTCGTATACATAATTATTATGTTTGTAACAAATGGTGCATTAGGTGGAGAAATGGACTGTATACTCGCTTAGGTTGGTGGATAAATATTTGAGTGGGTTTGTTGATATATTCGTACAGACCTAGAACTAGTGCCTTCCCCCGTGAGTACATTGATACACGAGAAGAGCTTTGATTATCCCGCATGAGTGTGTTTGAACTGATAACTGGCATCTTTGGACTGAAGTGCCCTGACATATTAGTATTTCTAGATTTAAGTGATTCTGGAAAAGTTAAGCCTTCTCAGTGACCAAAGGGAGGGGGAGGTTGGGGATGGGGGGGGGGGGGTAAAAATATGGAGACTTGGACATTTCATCAATGATGAAGCTAGATGGTAGACGAGTGAGCGTCCGAAACTTTACGACTAAGCGATCACAAATTATGAAAAAAAAAAAAAAAAAGACGCTCTTGCGACAAGCAGAATAGAAATGTGTATGATTGGAAATCTTGTTCATGGTTCTTGAGAGACACGCTGGCCTGGAGACAAGGTGCTCGCTTCCTCATGCCGAAGGTCCCGGGTTCGATCCACTGTCGATGCAGACATGCTTTTGGGGGGGGGGGGGAGGTGGGATTCCTGTCCCTGGTCCTATGGTGGGTAGGATCGAGCACCTAGTCTTCTCGGATGTCGAGAAACTCGGAGGGCCCCTGTCCACGTTATGGATACGGTACCTTGGCAGTTGAAAGTAGAGAAGAGCAGGCCGAACAAGGCCGCTGCCCCGGGCAAAATTCTAATAAGCCAATCCCTACCACATGCATACAAGACGCAAAACAAGGAAAGTAAAAACGCCAAGTGTAGACGCCAAGGGCAGAGAACCTCCTAAAATAAAGATCTAAAACATTCGTTCATCGTTCTTTGCCGCACTTGCAAGATGCTATTGGCCGGGTAGACAAGATCAAAGAAAATATTAAATAGCTACAATAATTATTTATGCAACCAGGACTTTTCTCAACCTTGTTCATACTTGAGCTCGCGGTCGGTGATGTTGAAATCAACGCCACACGTAAATATATCCCACCGGGAATTCTACTACAAGTTAGCTGTGAATTTTTGTCTCGGGTGGCTAAGGGGGGGGGGGGGGGGGAGAGAGATACGGAGACTAAATTTCAACTGTAGAGAATTTATCCCCTGGGACGTCTGAACTACTTCAGCTAAACAGGCCAGAAAAAGAAAAAAGAAGGAGAACGAGGAGTGGTCCCAATTTGTTGGGAATGGGGGCGCATTTATATGCTTGGTTGTTTTTTTGGCACTATTTTACCTCCCGCAATTACAACGTGAACGCTTTTAATAAGCTTTTATTCAGCCCCACCCCCATTGTGTACAAGCGCGGGGCCATTAGAATGGTGGATGTTCGTGATAAGGTCTTGTTGTTTGATGCTTTTAGAGATATTTCGCATGAATTGTTTGTTTCTTTAGGCCCGACGCGCACTATGTTAAACTTAACCACCCGTTCAATGCAAGCAATCTTTCGCGTGGCGTGCAGCACGGTAAAATCTTTGCCAAGCAAGCAAAAATCTGCGTTTGCACGCCGTGCAGCAGGCGAAATGGGATAGTGCGGGCGGCCCCTTCCATGTAATTCTATAACTCATTTAGTTGATATAAATAAATAAATAAAATAAATAAATGAATAAATAAGTGAAAAGTTAACAAACTTGAATGTATTACCATATCTGAAAAGCGTAATAATAATAATAATAATAATAATAATAATGGATGGCATTTATATAGCGCAGAGAGGTAGAGAGAGTGAGCGAGATAAGGAGAGAGAAAGAAGCAGTGTAGTGTGTTGAGCGCTTCGCGTGCGCTCCATTCTGCTCTGTGGTTGCCATGTTATTTCTGTAAAGCGCATAGAGCATTTTAAATGGATATGCGCTATATAAATGCCATTGATTATTATTATTATTATTATTATATCCATTAAAAATGCTCTATGCGCTTTACAGAAGCAACATGTCAAAATACATGGGTAAACAATTACAAAAAATCAAACATGGTACTCTTAATTAAAATAGAAGGGGCATACAGAAACACCCTTATAAAAGCTCACACACACAACCCACGTTGATACACACAGACAACGCCCACACACACACACGCGCGCACACACACACAGATGCCAAGCTTGGATTGATGTACATTTCACTCACCGCTCAAAGTATGATGAAAATAAAATTGTTTTGAGTTGTTTCTTGAAAGTTTCTAAATTCTCGGCTTCTCTGGTGGGTACGCTTTTCAGATCACCCCCCCCCCCAAACCCAACCACCACAACCAACACCACCAGCACCACCATGTACGCTATTCTATTCTTACACCTGGGTCACACGGGTGGTTGGTAAGCGCTTCTGGTAGAGTCTCCTTCTGTCATGTCGTTCAGTTAACTCTATATTCTGTCTATCATCTTGCTGTTTCCTAGCACAATGTGACCGCTATCGTGTCGACGTGCGTACTCCACACTCAAACTCAAACTCACTGGGGGGAGGGGGGGAATCCGTCCCCTGCCATTTCAGGCATACATACATTATGGATAGCCCGCTGGAGTGTGAGACAACAGTGAAGTTGAAATGGGGCAGTCTCATCATGAAGACAAGCTTTGAGACCAAAAAAGAGAAGAAAAAATGAGCCAAAAAAAACCAAGTGTGTGGGTGTGTGTGTGTGGGGGGGGGGGGGGGTTCTAAATGCAAGCTCTCGGCAAAACAACAGACGGGAAGTGTAGTTTGAGCAAAGAGTGTGTGTATTTGTAGAGGGGTCTTACTTCCGCCAAATCGTGAAACTAGGTCACAGCAGTAACAAGAATTCAAAAAGCCCGCCTTCACCAAAGACAGTGTGCGTATCTGTTCACTGTGGTTTGTTCATATTTTTGGGTTGATTGAAACAATTTAGAGCCGTTTGTAAGCTCCTACTACCCGTGGAAATGTGCAAACGGGTAGGTTATTGTTTACCGCCGCGACCTACTTTCGGTTCCATGCTAACAGTGGTTTTGAGGTGCCTCGCATGGTCGGTTATTTTATCTGTTCAATTTTCCAAGTTTTTTCTATTGTTCATTTTTCTTCTTTTTTTTTTTTTCCTTGAAAGAGGCTGTTGGCGAAATGTAGGTCATTTTCTGTCTTTTCTTTTAGTCTGCATCGAATCGTTTGGGTATTATTTCTTATCCGAGACTTTGCTACATACACCGTTTTCTTTTTGTCACATTTTGACTTTGCATATAGCCTTACTGCCACCCCATAGTTTTTCTGTGGTTTTTATAATATTTCGTCAATTGGCTACAGTAAGGACCGGCTCGTACCAGCCGATTGTGATCGGCCAAACAAGCTGGATGGTGACGTCACCTCATTGACTTGCAATGAGATCTCGTGCCCCAGCGAACTGGTTGAATCTCATTGAACCTCTATGTCGTGATGCCATCATCAAACAAGCTAGCTGGCCAATCAAACTCTGCTATTGCGCACCTGGTATGATGGCCGCTGAATCTTTTTTTTTTTTCGAAAATGAGTAAAAAAAAAATTGGAGACAAAAGCGCTTAGTTTGCAGTTTGCATTTATAACCTAACTGCCCTCGACCATTCAGATTCAGGCCAGGTCAGGCTTTGGTTTGAATAACCTAAGGCGAGAGGTTTTAAAGGCACGTGCCAAGCTACAAATTATTATACGATTTGTTTAGGTGGTAATTAGCAGAGAATGAGTCAACAACTGTTAAAATATCGTCTTGCTCGCCACACCTACAGTACATGTAGTCTAGTTGTTCCTGCTGTGTTGGATTTCGCTGGGAGGTAGTCACTGTAAATGGTTGTTAGGCCAGATGTCTGATATTTCATGCTGAGTATGTAATTGTCACAGGTCCACTGTGAATGTGACACTTCACTCCATGTGGCTGTTTTGGGTTTTGTTGGCACGGTGCATTATTTGGGAGGGGGGGGGGCGCTAGGGCTAGAATTTAGCTTGACTAATTGGTCACAGCAACTGCTTTGTTGGCAACGTAATCACAATAACTTATAACGAAAATCCTGTGGTGAGTGTTTTGGTTATATGGCCCACAGATAGCCTTTACGTTGGTCTAGCGGCAGGGTGCTCATGTCTCATCCCAAGAGTACTGGGTTCGATTCCCACTCGGTGCAGCCATGTTGGGATTTTGGGATATTTCTCATAATAATATTTTCCTGTGCCTGGTCCTATGGTAGGTAGGATCGAGCCCATCTAGTCGTCTCGGATGAAGACAAAAAGCTCAAAGTGCACGTTACGCACGTTAAAGATACATTGGCAGTTGGTAATCGAGAAGAGTAGGCTGAACAGGCGGCTGCAAAATCTAAAAAAAATAAAAAACTAATCCCTACCACTTCCTTCTCCTACTCCCACCCCCGAAAACAACAACAACTGCTGACCAGCGGTGCACTGTGAGGACGACGTGTCTGTTTCAGTTGTATCTGGGCTGCAATGACACTAAGGCAAATTTCCCAAATAAAACTGAAGATAAATGCAAAATTCAAAGTACAAAATTTTGTCTTGCCCAGTGTATCACATTTGAGATAGGTCACTTGAAGCTGAAATGCTCCATCTTTCATGCGCTCGCTTACTCTTCCTATTATAGTTACAAATAATATTTTGCCATTAAATATTTATATTTTTGCATTGATCTGGCTATTTAAAATCAGTTGAGCACATTATTTCAGAAGCTTCGAATTTGCAGTTTTCATTTGGGCAGTAGAGTGAACTTTGGCGTCATAAAGTCCCATTCCTGTGATAAAACCTCAATGCTATAGGCCCAGAGCGCACTATGTTAAAATTAACCACCCGTTCAATGCAAGCAAGCAAGCAATCTTTCGCGTGGCGTGCAGCACGGTAAACTCTTGGCCAAGCAAGCAAAAATCTGCGTTCGCACGCCGTGCAGCAGGCGAAACGGGATAGTGCGCCCGGCCCCTTACCCTGTGATTACGTAACACGGCCATATCTGAATGCATGTTCATCCATTTTCTCTTGGGCATAGTCCAAAGTTTGTTTTTCTGGTGGTGCCCTCATTAAACAAATTGCCCTGTGAGTGTGAGTTCAGAGAGTGTTTAATTTCGTTGCGAGGACATAATATTGGAATTTTTACAGGGCTCAGTCTACTTTCTACATAAGTAAAACTAGCGTCAATATGGGCCGTCCTCCCTAAAGCACGTGCGCTCGATTTTCGTGATTCCCCCCCCCCCCCAACCATGTACGTTTTTCATACGCTTGGCTTTACTCCCCCCCCCCCCTCCCCCCTTCCACATTAGAACGAGAGCACGATTACTACTATAACTTATGTCCATGATAAAATCTTGGTGTTTTAAAATGTTAAATGGCATTTTGCAGGAGACTTATTAGCTGTTTCTTTGGATACATGACCTATTCTGGCGTTTTATATCATCCTACAATCGTTTTTGTTGTGTTGTTGAAAAAGAAAACAAAACCTTTTTTTTTCATTCATTGCCGTAATTGAAAAGCCTACGTAATTATGCTCCGTAGATCCTTTCCCTTTCTCCAGTGTACACTTCGCGCTGTATATGGTAAACCGCCTTTTCCCCACACTCTGCGTACGTACGCAGCCTACTTAGTGAAGTCAAAATGTGACACAAAGAAAAGAAAATTGTATGTAGTAAAGCCTCGCGTAAGAAATAATACAGAAACTATAATAAAATGTTAAGGAAAAGCAAAAGCAAATCAATCTTTCGGTGTACTGACCCCTTACAGTGATCGTTCGGAGTGTCCATTTACAAGAGGAGCGCTATCTCTAGTATTCTTAGCGTGGCTTTCTGTGAAAGAACGCAAGGTCCAAGCCTTTCATTCACAACGTCTTGCTCTTAGACTTTCCTAAGTAAAGTTTTCGCAGCAAGTCAATAAGCCAACGTTTAGATTCTAGTATTGCGTTTCTGTAACCATTATTAACCTAGGCAAATGTTAATGTAGTTAAAACATTCATTAACCTATATTATTGAAGGAAAAATGTCACCCCCACACTTTTGTAGGAAGATGCGCAGAAAAAAAAAATACTGACATCCCAAGACAATGCTAGCCAGGTTTCTATATCCTTCCCACTGCAGATAATGGCAGAAAATAACCTGCTTTAGCTTGCCCAAGACAAACTGGAGCTCAAAGACGCATTTGCCTCTCTTAACCTAATCTGGTTCTCCTGGGACAGCCAAATTGCTCATTTCCGGGTAAATAACTCCAGGGAGAGCAGCAAAGTATTCTCGCCCCCGACGACCTTTAGGAACTCTGAGGACAGAATAAGAAATTCAGCATAGCTAATTACCTCCTCGAGAAAGGGCTCGGTTCTCTCAATAAATGTCCATTACAAACAAACCCAAATTTACAAAAACAAGTAAATCACAATGAACGGATAACAAAAATATGTTGAAAAACTGCACAATGACACAATAAATGTGAGTTGTCTGTCTGTCTGTCTGTCTGTCTATCTGTCTGTCTGTCTGTCTGTCTGTCTGTCTGTCTGCCTGCCTGTCTGTCTGTCTGTCTGTCTGTCTGTCTGTCTGTCCGCGTTTTAGTCAGAGACTACAAGAGTTACAGCTTGGGGCCATTTACATTTTACACTGTAACCGGCCCGCTGACTCGGGGAATACAGAGATGTGATTTTTTTTAGAGTTGAGGCTCGATCTCCGATGTGTAAATTGAGACGCAGGACGAAATTTCCTGTTATACTTTTTGTATTACCAGAAGCCGTTCTGTATGATACACCTGCTGGAAGGAAATACGTCTTTTTTTTTCCGGCTCAAAATGTCGGAACACTTTCTTCTGTTCAACTCAGCTGTGGCACAAAATCAGTGAAAGTATTAAAAACACCACGAACTTCAAGACCTTTTAAAATATACCTGGGCACATCTTTACGTCTTTTTATGCAGAATGATATTTTGTAGAATTTAAGGCTCGGCAATTAAAACGCCTTTCATGATTACACTAGAAGCCTTACTTTCTTTATGATATTAATTATGATGATGATTCTGACTCAGCATCACCACCCAGAGAAGGTTTGTATGTTAGTTGTTTGGAGGGATGGCACTGTTTAAATGTAGAAAGAAGAAACAAGTTGGAAGAGTGACCAACAGCAGAATACTGTGAAACGAGTAGCCTGTGACTTCTTGCTGTTGACTACACGTCCCGCACACAATAATGCTCACCACGGGAGCGTTAATCAGAACTGGTGCCAGAACGTGGAAGGTTATCGAAGAAAGGGTTAGCGGAGGGCGGGGGGGGGGGAGAGAAAGAGAGAAGGGGGGGGGGAGAGAAATGAGGGGGTGCGGAAGCAGGCTTACCCGAGCATCGCTGGGTACTTCTGCTACTTACACATAAGACGCAATTAGATCATTGTCCTCAGCTAAAGGTTACCATGTAGAATCTATTTCAAGACGACTACGCTGTACTGATTAAGCTGATGGCAATGGAAACAACGGCATTGCAATGTCCTCCACTCTCTTTTACACTATTCTCACGCCCTCCTCACCCAGGCTAATAAAAAAATGGACGCTGTACGCAAAGGCCTCCCACCCACGTCCCTCTTTCTCCCGTTTTAGCACCGGACTGTTTCCAGCCTGGTGAAAAAAAAAGATTTGATTATGAGCAAAACTGACAGAGTTTCTCACCTAACTATAACTCAGTCTGTCATTCTTCCTGCAGCTACGATTTTCCGGACGTTTCAGAAAAGTGTCCATGTGATTAGTGTACTTGAACCGAGTGCAAGAGATCCTCAGTTTTATCTTGAACCTCAGTCCGGAGGAAGCAATATCCGCCGCCCTTATTGTCAAGCCATTGTTGAACTCAGTTCTTTTATTTTTCTTTATTGTTGCTAAAAGATTAGTTTGTGGTCTCTTTGGAATATGCTGGACATGAATTTATTTTTATGGATAGTTAAGATAAAAATCTCTCTATCTTCTTGGAAGCAGTTTGGCCAATATAATATAATGTTCTCGTTTTGTTCTTCGTGTAAAACAGGTGTCCACTTACAAATAAGAGTGATTTTGTTTAACCCTTACTGAAGCATGCAAATTTCCATACTGACCTAACATCTAAACAGATAGTGGATTCTAACTTGTAGATGTGCCTTTGAACATTTTGACCAATGAGGAATCTACGTTAGGAAAAAAAAAAGGAAAATTACATTTTCTTGAAATCCCAGCAGTGGATTTAGACCAGTTCCGATTGTCGGAACAGTAGCAGGAAAGTCGGTGATGCTTTTTGGGGCTGTTTAAAAATTTTATTAAAAGCCCAAACCGACCATAAAAACAGGACAAAACTGGTTTGCCTGGGACACTCCTGCATTTGGTTTCTCTCAGTGTCTGAGAAATGTAAAAAAACAACAAAAAAACAACAAATTGCAGACACAAGCATTAGAAAAGAGAAAAGAAAGAAAATAATTTCAAAATGGAATATGTTTTATATCACGTACTAGCTACTCCGAGTTCGGAGCTTGAACAGATCACTCACCAAGTTACAAACTGAGTTAGGTCATGATATCAAGTACAAAGGCCTGTGACCCACTTGGTCAGATCGATAATTGAATCGGACCCAGTCATGAGATATTTAACTCATTTAGGCATTTTATTTATGAGGGAAAAAAATGTATACGCATAGCTCGATCTCAGGTGTTGTTTGCTCCAACTCCACTTTTTGCATCATTGAGAAATTTGACGTTAAATGTTTGCAGCTTTAGTTATTATGATAAAGGGTTGAAATAAATCGGAACTGCGAAACAGCTTGATAACTGCCGCAAAGAATTTTAAACAAGTGTCAAAGCGTGCATTTATCACACCTCTTCTACATACTAAAAGGTCTCCAGTTTTTCAGAAAAAATGGAGATAGAACGAAACAAAAACTACAGTTGAGATAGACAAGATAGCAGGGATCATAATATAATCAAGCTAAACGTCAAGTTTGCACTGAATTAATCATCCTTGGCCGATAAGTGTCTGTTTGCCCACTGGGCCCTTTGCCGTTTAACAACGAATATGAGGGACCGAGTCACAAGAGAATCATTCTCTCCGCGGTAACCGCACTGAACTGAAATACCATCAAACACCGGACTTGGCGGTGTCTGAATCTGCGTCATCAATTTTGCTGAAGTTCACACCCAGAACCGATGTATTCAGCTTGTCGGTGCGGGCTCTGTGTGATGGACGAAGTGAATTGTCCGTGGGAGGGGGGAGGGGTGAAGGGGGGGGGGCATCAGTAAAGTACTCACTCTCATTGAGTGGGGTGTCCTGGTTTGACCCCAGCGTATGAAGAGAAAACGTGATTTTCGGGGGCGGGGTGGGGGGGGGGGCGTACGTAAGCTTTTTTGGCGGCACCGAGAGCTCTTTTCTCCTGCTAGTGCTACACCCTCGATGGTACAAGCAGACTGAAAAACAAAACAACAACGACAATGAATTAAAAACGTTGGATTTGTTGTTGTTGTTGTTGCTTTTTTTAACAACTCAAATGTGCACGTTGGTTTCGATAAAAAAAATTTTAATATAGGCAGTTTATGTAATGAAAGCGTCTCACGGTCCATGCCAAATGTCCACTTAAATCTGTAATACATCATGGACTTTTCAGTGACATTCCCTGTACTTACTAATGGTCCTTCCCTCGTGCAAGAGGGGAGCGGAGGGTGTGTATGTGGGGAGGGGGGGGTTGTGAGGGGGGTGTGTGGGGGGGGGGGCTGTTGAAGCCGAGCATGCGAAAAGCGTTAAATAGTGCAAAGGGGGAGGCAAACGTACCTTATGTCCTTGACTGTCCTTTGAATGTTGAGTGATCATAATGACCGTGAGTAGAAAATCGATGAAACAGTTTAAATGCTTTGGAAGCGAGACGCAAGTGCCACACTTGGCGCTCTTCGATCTCAGATTGTGTTTTTGGTTCCCAAAGTTTGGTTCTGACGCTTCATCGCCTACATTAATGATATAATTTAGAGAGCCTTTTATGTAGTCTACGTTCTATTACATCAAGGTATTGAAAATCAATGGGACCATTATCTTTTTTTTTTCTTTATAATCGTTTTCTCTCTAAAATCATTCATGAGCATTCGGCTGCAGACAATGTATTTCAGTTGTATACGTTTTTTTTTTCCATCTTCTCTTTCTTCGCCTTCTCAGTTCGTTTGTGCATCTTTTTCTTCGTCTTCTTCCTCGTGGTATCAGCCAAAGTGTACGATTTTGGCTCTTCTCTCGCTTTCAATCAGACATTTCGGTCCTTCTGAATCAAGACAGCTGTTTGAAACAATTCTGTCGCTCCTTACAGCTTTTTGCCGAGCCCTAACGCCAGCACCGCACACTCGCTGATTTCTATAGGCCAAGTAATTGGATGGTGACGTCACTACATTGAGTTTCAACAGAGAGTATGTATGTATGGACCCTTTTCACTTCCGCGTTACGGTTGTTTGCGGGGAGCCGCATGGCTTCGAAAAGCACCGTGTAGGACAAAAACCTCCACTTGCCTTAGTGATGGCATTTGAATATGTGCGCAGTCTAAGCAAAGATGCATTTTTATTCCAGAGCCAGCACGTAATGGGTTTGTACAGTTGGGTGGCCAACAAGAGGATGGCATCGTTCGACTGTTGTCCACCGCTTTCTCCCCTGCAAGAGGGGCACGCCGCCATTTTGTTTGCAAATCACGTGATATGGAGGACGGTAGAGGAAAAGGGCCTATAGAGAGGTTTCACTATTGGTCGATTTCACTGCGAGACACGGGAGGCTCTGCGAAACCATTGTTATCATGGAGCGGAAAGTAGGTCGCTGCAGTAAACAATACCCGTTTGTGCATTTCCACGGGTCATAAGAGCTTACGAACGGTTCTAAATAGTTTCAATCAGCCCAAAAATATGAACAAACCACAGTAAACAGATATGCACATATGCACGCTATCTTTGCTGAAGGTGGTCTATTTCAGTTCTTCAATTTTTTGTTTACCCCAGCGACCTAGTTTCGCGATTTGGCGGAAGTGAGATCTCTCTGTACATCTATACTCTCTGGTTTCAATGAGATCCAAAAAGTTAACTCGTATGCGAGATCTCATTGAAACCAGAGAGTATGTATAAAACTCTTCCGCCAAATCACAAAACTAGGTTTCTGGGGTAAACAAAACTTGAAAGAGACTACCTTCACCAAAGATAGTGTGCATATCTGTTTACTGTGGTTTGTTCATATTTTTGGGCTGATTGAAACTATTTAAAGCCGTTTATAAGCTCTAACGCCCAGTGGAAATGCACAAACAGGTATTGTTTACCGCAGCTACCTACTTTCCTCTCCATGCTAACAGTGGTTTTGCGGCGCCCCCCGTGTCTCGTAGTGCAAATCGCCCAATCGTGAAGCTGAAACTCAATACCGTGACGTCACCCTCCAAATAGTCTGCTGATCAAATTCGTTATTTTAACAAAAGATTTACCTGAACAGAAACTATGGAATATGATTATTATTATTCCGGATTGACGTTTTGAAACAGATGTGGGTAGAGACTTGACTAACACTGGGACTTCATGACTGTTGTCTCACAGTGTGGAACGTTTCATGCATGACCAGTTATTTATTGAAACGCTCAAAAGGGGGCATCCATAAAGAACGTAACCACCGATTTTGCCAAGTTTTGACCCTTCCGCCCTCCATGTACACTTTTTATAAACTTAGCCTGACCCCGCCTCACGGTAAGAGTGCACAGTCCTTATAAAGGTGAATGTCCATGGCAAGGCCTTGAGGGTTCAAAAACTGTAAGTGACATTCTGCATGGATAGGTGTAATGTCTAAATTAGAAATATGATCATTTCATGTAACCTAACAATTTCATTTGCAGAAAACCATATCTAAAACCAAGCTGTTTCATTTATTACTATAATTTAAAAGCCTGGTACACTCTCTTGGAAGTCCTTCTCCGGCCTTGTACTAAACTGGGGCTACCTCCAATTACCCCCCGCCCGTCTCCCCCCCCCCCACTCCCCCCCAACCTTTCCGCTTCTTCCGAGTGTGTGTGGTGTGTGTTAATTCATGGATTGTAACAAACACAAAACGAATGTTCATTGCAAACAGCACGCTACAAATATTTCAAGCTACCGCATCTGGTATCAAATAGGATTGTTGTTGTTACTTGTACGTACGTACCCCTCGTGTTTTTTGCGCTGGGGATACGTATTTTAAAACCTATTGTGGCTCCAGAGCTAGAGAGCTCCCCCCCCCCCCCCCCCCCACCAAATTGCCTTAACAACAGCCTTAATTGATCATTCTTTCAGATTTTCTTTTTGTTTTCCTCCTGTTTTTCGATTGAAAGGGTAGGATGTAGGGTTAGGAATTCTATAAGATTTTCTGTTGAGGATACGGACGGGGTTGGGGATAGGTACGTATACGTACACGCCCCTAATGCAAAACGCTTTGAGGTACGTACGTACAAATAACAACAGCCATCGAATAGAAATACAAACACACCGCCAAACAAATAAACACACAAACATTTGGGTTCTTCTCCGAGGTTGTTGTTTTTTTTTTTGGGGAGTCCTATTCGCGGGTGTTTGGTGGGTCCCTCTGGTGAGATCTTCTGTCTTATCGGTCTGTTATAATTCGGTCTACCGGCTTTTTTTTCCTGATGTAATGTAACTTTTGTTATGTGGACGTGATGTCTCCAAAGTCGAAATACTATTAGGTTAACCGTACAAACCACGCCAACGACAACAACAAAATCAGTGTTTCAAAATGCCTAAAGCTGGATTTGCATGTGTACGGGAAATGGAAACGACAATGGAAATGTGAAAAATAGAAAGAGTATTTTCAATTACACGGGGACGCTGTTTCCCTAAACAAGGAAACACTCTTTCTTTATACTTCATGATGGATTTTTGTACGTTCTCATTTCTGTTTCCGTTCACATGAAAACTCATTGTTAAGCTGGGTTCTCATATGTACGGAAACGGCAACGTAATATCAAAAATCCATCAAGTAGTAAAAAGGAAGAGTTTTTCCTCGTGTACGGAAATGACATGAAAACATTTTTTTTTCTATTTCACTGCTTGTAGTGTTTTTGACGTTTCCGTTTCCGTACACATGAGAACAAAGCTTTAGACAGCGATCTTGTGATGTCAGAAGCCTTCGTCCGCCGAGTTCTGTTGCCATCCGCCAAAGGACCATGAAATGATGGCGAAAAAAGATCAGCGGGGTCATTGGGGGCACTCGGAGAGGGCAGTTCAAAGAAAAAACAAAGCAAGACAAACCCGCATTCACAGACACAAACGCTCACATGGAAATGCCCGAACGAGTTTCAAATTAATTATTCCAGGCTTCAAGGTCAATGCAAAACTTAGGCTACACAAGAAAGATGTATATATATAATATGCAAGAGTGGAACAATAAAAAAAATGAAATAAAATAAACAGAACAAAAAACGAAAACTATAAAAATGTGCATCATGAATAATGTATTGATTTCCAAAATGACAAATGGGAACCTGTTCTTGATGGTTTAGCGTATCTCAAGGCCAGCGCCTATGGGTGAGCAAGCGAATACTTCGTTTTGATAATTAGCGTGTCATAGTTAGACGGAGTTGAAGCAGTTATCATCCCTTGCGTGTGCAGCTACAATACATTTTTATACATAAGAAAAGACCAGGGTCGAGGTGGTCTATAGGCAAGGTGTTTGCTTCTCATGCCGAAGGTTTCGGATTCGATTACCTGTCAGTGCAGGCATGTTTGGAATTTTTTCGGGGTGGGGGGCATGCCAGTCCCTGATCCTACGGTAGGTAGGATAGAGCACTTAGTCTTCTAGAATAAAGACGAAAAAAACTCCAAGGGGTGTGCGCACGTGCGCACGTTAAAGATACTTTGGCAGTTGAAAGTCGAGAAGAGAATGCCCGAACAAGGCCGCTGCCCGGGCAAAGCTCCTAAAAAAATTTAAACCCTATCTCAAAAAGCGCACATAAACCAGAACAAGAAATATAAAAACAAGAGAAGTGCGCTGTAAATGCCAATGACAGCGAAACCTCCTAAAATAAATCCCCATTCACAGTCAGAATGGATTCGCCCTACTCTTTTTTTTTTCCACTTCTATGCCTAATAAACATGAATATTTTTGCTTTCCTTTGCCCTACTCCACTCTACAACTCCTCCCTCTCCCCCCCCCTCCCCCTTCCCCTCCCCCCCCCCCTTGGGTTATTGTGGCAAATGTAATTCGGGGAATATAAAATACCGCTAATTAAGCTTTAAATGTTCTAAGGGCAAGAATTTTTTTAAATTCCTTTTAGCTTCACGGTTTTAGTAATTTTGCAGTACTTTCACCAGCCAAATGACGGATGTGTATTCTGATTGAAAAAGACATTACCTTGAATGCTAAACTTCCATTTCCAGCCACGCCACCGAATACAGAAGAGAATTTTTTTTCTGTTTTTGTTTAGGGGAGGGGAGTAGGACTGATTGGTCCGGTGGGTGCTGGATTAAGGAGGAAAGGGGTGGGGAGGGGTGGAGCATTCACACTTGGAAATTTGGAATAGCTTCTCGCCGCCCGACTCCCCCCCCCCCCCCCCCCCCGAAAAAAAAAACAACAGCAACAATAAAACTGGATAGTTTGAATCCTCCATAGCAGTGGGTCTCAGGGTCCCAGGCCACATTCCTTTCCAGGTTTCCTCCATTTCTCCCACTTTTTGACTTTTCGTCTAATAATTCTTTCGCCATTTTATTATTAACGTGATTATTAAAACAATTCAGACTGAAGCTGCAGTGTTTTGTTAGCTGTTAATTGTTTCATGTCTTCAATTTAGGAGGTCTCGCTGCTCTTGACATTTACGTCTCACTCATCTTATTTTTATTTTTCTTATTCTTGTCTCTGTGTGTTTTTTGTGGTAGGGATTCGTTTTTTAGACTTTCGCTTGGGCAGTGGCCTCGATCGGCCTGCTCTTCTCGACTTTCAACTGCCAAGGTATCTTTAACGTGCGCAACGTGAACACCGGCCCTACGAGTTTTTTCGTCCTTATCCGAGAAGACAAGGTGCTCGATCCTATCTGCAGGGACAAGAATTTTTCACCCAAAAAACTCCAACGTGCCTGCACTAACCGGGGATCGAACCCGGTACCTTCGGCATGAGAGCCGAGCACCTTGCCTCTAAAGTCTAGACCAAGGCGTTCTCCAACTGTTAATTCATGATCACTTTGATAGTTTGTTTTTTTTTTTGCATATTGCATGGGTATTTCATGTGATAACTTGTTACAGTGTAACAGAGCACATTTTTTCCTACTATGGAGTTCCTCCTCTGGCCAAAATTCCTGTCCCTCGCCTAGGCTCGCACTAGTCCGAATTTGATTGGCTGAGTAGTTGGATGGTGACATCACGACATGAGGCCGAATGAAACTTCTGGAATCGGCCGACTCGTGGGATAATATGACTGAAACTCAGTATCGTACCGTCACCATCCAACTAGCCTGGGCAAAGACTTGAAATTCGTCCCATTGGAGCCAAGGGCCTGCCGTTTGAGAAGCACTGCCCTACCCGTGAAATGACCAGAGCTGAGCAAAATGTTTCATTATTATTTAATCGTGATGTCCTTGTATTTTCAGGATCACTGGAAACTTACATTCGCTGTAATGGTTCCGTTGTTCTTTTTCTTTGCTGCTGTGTACATTGATGATCAGTGATTCTCACACGGGAAGCTCATGGTTCCATGGGCAAGAAAGTTCAAATCTAACGTCGTGTTTTCATATGTACTAAAACGGAAACCTCGACGGAAACGTCAAAAACCCTTAAAGTAGAGGATGTAGAACAGCAGAAGGAGAGGATAGGGATAAAGAGGACACGGATAAAACGAAGGAGGAGAAAGAAGAACAAGCGAGGAGGAAGAGGAAGATGAAGGAGAGAATGTAGAAGAAAAGGATTTAGGAGAACCAGAGAAAGGGATAATTGTTTTTGTCCACAGCATCCGCTCCGATTGCTATTTGTACGGAAAAAGACGTAGGAAACAGTAAAACACTCTTGGCCTCTGTATTCTTGTCCACAGCATCCGTTCCGCTCCGCTCCTCACCGCTAAAGAGGCAAAGAGAGGTTTTCATATGTCATTTTTCCGTAAAATTCGCGGAGCGGAGCGGATGCTGTGGACAAGTCCAGTGAAAGGGAAGAGTGTGAAAAAGAACAAGAGACGAGGGAGGAGAAAGGAAGTCCGTGCCCTACATTTTGAAACTAATGTGTTGAAGTGAGGGCGTGAAGATTTTTAACTAATGTTCGATAGCTGTGATTCCCAAGGGGACCAGAAGACCTAGTGTTCCAGTCAGGAGACTCTTGAATAATAAATGTATCGCCAATCGTGTAATTCATTTTTGTTATTGCACTTTTCGGTGTGATTCGAAACAAAATATGCGTGGGAGGTCGATTCAGGTCTTTAAGCTGTGGTTTTTTATTACTTGAGGGGAGGGTCGGGTGAGAGCTGAACCAGGGATGACTGAATATGGGTCAATAAAGAAACGAGGTCACCTCGTTACGAAATAGGAGTGACCCCCAGGAAGCGCCACTGTTGACGCTGGTGTTTGAGAATCATGAAGAGGAGGGGTGGTGAGGGGTAGCAGAGCAAACTGAAAAGCCTGAGGTCTCCTGTACTTGTGTTGGCAGCTTTGTATGGCAGAGACGATGGATTTCAATCAAACGGTTTTGCATGGAAGGACGTGGAAGTGAAGATTTGAAAGGAGTTTTTAAAGTTTGGATAATAAAAGCTTAGCTAGGAAGTTGAGATTAGGAGCGAAGTTAGTGTTTAGGACAGACAGACAGACAAACCGACCGGACAAACAGGACGGACACAAAGACATACTGACAGACAAACCCATAGATAGATAGATAGATAGACAGATAGATAGATAGATAGATAGACAGACAGACAGACAGACAGACAGACAGACAGACAGACAGATAGATAGATAGATAGATAGATAGATAGATAGATAGATAGATAGATAGATAGATAGATAGATAGATAGATAGATAGATAGATAGAAACGAGATATGTCAGAAAAGTAAGGTATAAACATTTACCAACGCAATATTTTTATTATGGTGCAAACAAAACATCGTACACAGGATACCAACACTTCTCTGATGCCTTTTCACATAGACACCACCGTGATTGATGCACTAAGACTTGTCCCATCGGTGCCCCAGCGCAAATAATACCCTCCTAAAAGAACGGGCTGCCAAACGACCGTGCGTGATCACCTTTGCACCCCCTGCAACAACAGCCTCATCAGTCTTGTGCCACTTCCCGGATAAATGTCCGTTTAGGGGCCCAAACAGAACACGTTTGGGGGACTTGTTGGTTTAGAGGCAAGGTGCTCACCTGTCATGCCGAAGGCAGCGGGTTCTATACCTTGTCGGTGCAGACAAGTTGGAATTTTGGGGGCAAAAAATTCCTATCCCTGTTCCTGTGGTAGGTAAGATCGATCACCTAGTCTTCTAGGATAAGGTCGAAAAACTCGGAGGGCTCGTGTGCAGGTTGAGCACGTTAAAGATACCTTGGCAGTTGGAAATCAGGAGAGCAGGTCCAACGAGGCCGGCTGTCCGGGGCAAAATCAAGGAAAAAAAATTCCCTACCACAAAAAGGCACACAAAATATTAGCAAGAAAAATAGAAACGAGAAAAGTGAGGTGCAAATGGCAAGAACAACGACCTTCCTAAAATAAAGACCTAAGCCACAAACAGAAGATAATGTAAAAGATTCGACCTGATTTTTTCCTGTTGGGTTTTTCTTTACTGTCCAGCAAAATGCATTCAATAAATGTAATAAATTCACTCGATTTTTAACAGGACCTATCGCCGATCTTAAAGCTCGCATTTGTGTGAAATTTTGTAGGTGCCTTCATTTTGGCCTACAGAGAGTTATTTTCTACATTTCGAGACTTGGTGGGGTATAGGTAGAATGCGCATATCCACCATCTTCTCTGTCCGGACCACAGACTAATATAACCAGACTGGAAACACGAGCTTCGGGCTGTGTCGTTTTTTACGGAAGTTAATGATATGCGGCCGTATAACCAACGTGGCCGCCACTCGGGAAATTGCGATTCTAGTTCTACCTGCAGTAGAAATTTCTTGTTATTTGTCAAGATTGGTTGTACATGTATTAATAATGAATTAACTTGCCTATCCTTTCATTTTATTGTCTACAGCTGCCTTTTAAAAAATTTGTTATAAATGATGACCGTATGGACTTTTAGCGACCGCTGCATTGTAGCTATGCTGAAGCGTCGGTCGCAACCGTAAACCTAATGTGGCGGATGGTTCATGACCTTTCGCTGTTTTGTGACGTCACACAATGGGATCATCCAGTCTGTTTAATTTATTAGTCTGTGGTCCGGACCCACTTAAGGCGTCGCGAACCAATCGGCGGCGAGTTTTAAAAAAGTTCACTACTGTAAACAATGACACGTGTGTATACGCACATGGGAGACGTTCGGTCAATGCTCTCACTTCCTTTCTCTTGTTTACACGGATGGTAGGGAATCTGACCAGCTTGGATACATCCTTTCCACCCCTGTCACAACAGACAATGCAATGTAACCAGCAGGCATTTTAACCGCTTAGACACATCTCGAAGTTACACTCATCAGCTGATCCACCGGCCATCTTGTTTGGCGGAAGTACAAAACAAAAACTCTTTGACGTCATGCGCATTCTACCTATTCTTTTGAGTTTGCTTTGAGTCGTTAATTATTTGGCCGTCCGAGCCTTTCTTTTTCACAAACCCCGTGAGCCGATGACGCCATCAGTTTCTGTCGATGTGTTCACTATTAAACAAATTGCTCAGTGTGCGCAGATTTTTGCCATTTCATAATAATGCTAACGGGGTGCGTAGTGCATTAACGCGTAAAGGGGGTGACGTAACACTTAGCTGAAAACAAACAAACAAACAACGACCCTAAAATAAACCTAAATGAACGGGCAAAATGAAGTAGATCCATTATAATCACTCAAAATGAAATTAGCAAACAGATTTATTCAGGGCAGGGCCGGATACCTCAGTCCGTATTTCTTCAAAGAAAAATTTTAATTCTCTCTGTATTTCACCAATTGCTATCTCCAGTCCTGGTGCACATATAGATCCCTTTCATCTACCGTCCTCCATATCACGTGATTTGCAAACAAAATGGCGGCGTGCCCCACTTGTAGAGCAGAAAGCGATGGACAACAGTCGAACAATGCCATCCTCCGTGCTGGTTCTGGCATAAAAATGCATCTTTGCTTAGACTGCGCACATATTCAGATGCCATCACTAAGGCAAGTGGAGGTTTTTGCCCTACACGGTGCTTTTCGAAGCCGTGCGGCTCCCCGCAAACAACCGTAACGAGGAAATGAAAAGGGTCTATTAAGTCAATCAGTACGTTCATATATTGTCCATCAAACACACTGGAGACTTGAGGATTTCCAGTGCTATTTAGTCATCAGCTATTACCACTTTGGCCGATAAACTTAATTAAAAAAAAACGGCCGTATAAACAACTTTCATTAATGCTGAACAGTTGAAACGGCTATCTTGCGGTCTCATATTACTGGCTCCATATCAAAACCTACTGGTCATTAATTGCATCATTATTGTAATTAGTTTTACAGTTGTGAAAACAAGATCTGTGCTTATTAATAAAACAGTGATTTTTTTTTTGGTACACGGGGACACAGTGGTCTAGAGGTAAGGTGCTAGCCTTTCATGCCGAATGTACAGGGTTCAATCGTCGGTCGTTGCAGGCATGTCGGAATTTTTTGCCGGGCGAGAAATTCGTGTCCTTGATCCTATGGTAGGTATGATCGAACACCTAATCTTCTCGGGAAAAGGACGGAAAACTCCGAGGGCCGGTGTGCACGTTAAAGATACCTTGGCAGTTAAAAGTCGGGAACAGCAGGCCGAACAAGGCCGCTGCCCGGGCAAAATTAAAAAAAAAAAACTTATCCCTACCATAAAAACACACAGAAACTAGAACAAGAAAAATAAAAACAAGAAAGCTGAGGTGTAAATTTTTAACGCCATGGACAGCGGAAACTTCTAAAATAAAGACCTAAACACAATTGGTCGGTGTGTTTTTTTCAGTAGCTCTAAAGGACGAGTCCACATCTCAGTGCAAGATGGATAGTTATTATTGGGGTCGATCTAATTGTGTAATTATATGAATAACAAAAGTTTTAGATATCGTATTAATTGTATAGACTTGAGACATGGAATATCTTATAGAGAGCTGGAGCATTTTTTGTTATTTTCTGGGTGAAGGGGTCATTTCTACGTACATTAATGACCAATTACAGTTATAAATATATCATATAAATAATACAACCATGTACCATGGAATGTGTCATCGAGGACAAGAGCACCTGTTCTTTTCCAGGTCGGTCAAGGCTGAATATCGTTATGTCTCAAAAAGGTTTATAGGGTGTTTTGTCGTTGCACAGTGGGGTCGTGCTTTTAATGTAGACGAAGTTACCCTCTGTGACTTTCAGTACAATAATTTTCTGGCTGTGGCAACAGGTGTCGTGAGCGAAATTATTCAGTCTTTATATGGAGAATTTTTTGTGTTCGTGCTTGTAAGTATAATTTGTGCACTTCTCTCTCTATATATATATTGACGAAATATCACAAAAACCACAGAACATACAACTTTGTCTTTTTGCCCAATTTTGACTTCTCTATATTTATGTATCTATGTGCCTTTTTGTAACGATATTTATTGTGTTATATCGTTAAAATTTAATGTTTGATGATGTGATTCAAGTGAAATGTGTGATACACTTTGCTTAAGGCAGTCTTTTAGAACTGTTCTTCTGGCTCTAAAGCGGAATGATTTTTATCTCATTTTATGCTCCCTGTGATAAGCCCAGTGCATGGAAGATTGTATTTCACACTTCCATTCAATTTGGTGCAAATTTCCCTGCCTGGAAATGAGTACATGGTGCCTGGGGCGCATATGAGAACTGTAGATTATTATGGGAAACTCGGAGAGAGAAAGAGGAGGGAGGGGGGGGGGTGGGGCAGAGGACAGACAGATCGAGACAGATAGATAGACAGACAGTCAGAAAGACAAACAGACAGATTTATCCCGGACAATGCCGGATACCTAAGTTAGTAGTGTAATATCTAAGTCGAAACTTGCATCTTTCATCTGCGTCTGTTAAGTGACCAAATTGTCGGCCTAGAAAAAAGAAAGCAGCGTGCTCGAGACATGTTTTATTCACTTACCATACTTATTCGGACACACTGTTTAATTAAAACATTTTACATCCAAGGTGTTTTTTTTTTTCTTGGATTGTTTTAAAGTGTGTTCTCCTCAGGTTACGTTTTTCATTACCTGTAATAATACGCAGGTTTGACTGTATTGTTGTAAATATATAAATCTCAAACGTGGATTTCCGTAAGCTGTGAAATCTTACCGGAGGGCCAAATTCGAGTGGATTTTGAATTCATTTTGTTCATTCCATCCAAACTTTCTTACTTTTTTCTTTTTCTAAAAATATTTGTCATCTTGCTAATGATAGTGCAGTTTCTAATTATCAGAAATAACATGCATACTGTTTATAATTATAATGACTGCGAATTACCAGGACTCGGGAGTTTCATGGCACCTGCTACTATTTCCTACATCCTGTTCTCTTCCGCCATTTGCCATGGAATTTGTTTAAATGCTAGTTTACATTTCTCGCCCACCACACCCAAACATCCGTACAGTGTCAGTTACAAATTAGTGATTGAAAGCATGTTGAAGGCATCGTATACTTTTGAAGCAGTGCCCGGTTTCATGTTATGAATCATGGTCACGAATCTCCAGAGGTGATGTACGTCACTCGAAAAAGGTGTCGTACTAAACCAAACATCCGTACACTACCAGTTTCAAGTGTTGTAGCTGGAGGCATGTACCAGCACTGTTTACCTTTCAAGTCTTGCTTTGTTATCAAAGTTTCAAAGGCGATGTAAATCACCAGAAAAGGTCATTGACTTATGAAACCAAATATCCATACACTATCAGTTTCAAGTGGGAAGGCTGGAAGCATGTACCACCACCGTTTATATTTGAAGCGCCGTCGTATTACCAGCGTCACGAACCCTCAGAGACGATTTAATCGCTCGAGAAAAGTATATTGTACATGATGTATTAAATGTGCTTGGTGCAGGATATGTGTGAGAGATCCATAGAGGTAACATAACTATTTGTATCGTTATGGGGAGATCAGATGTTAGTATCACTGTCCCGTCCTCTCTATGTCCTAATGCTAAGCCTGGCTTCATGGCAGAGGAATGAAAGTATGAATGATTTATGGTCAGCTTTGACCATGGTTAGTTAATGCTTTTATCGACTCTCAAGTACAGTCCCTTGGTGGCGTAACTTGTATGAATAAGCATATCACTATCACTCAAAGTGTTTAAGAAGATCAGTCTTGCACTAAGTAAATTGTTGCCTGCACTGAGGGTCATGAGGTAACGTATACCAGAACTTTACCGGTAAAGTGTCCTTGTCAGTTATAGACATTAATATTCTACCCTCGAAAGTTTTAGTTCCATCAGTTTCCGAACGCGTATATTATTATAAGGCATTGGTATCACACGGCAAATACATGGGTGTTCCCGAGAGCGATAATATTGCATGTGTGTTGACAATGTTGTTGGTAAAGTCGCACTTGGAATACATGGTAATACACTGGTATTCCCAATGGCAATGAAGCATCGGTGTGTATTTATAATGCTGTTGATAAAGTTGCACTGGTAATACACGTTCATGCACTGGTTATCCCGAGAACAGTAAAGTATACATAGTTATTATGCTGTTGGTAAAATGGCACCGATGATACGATTTGTCTTAATCTTCATTGTTAAATAGCTAATGAATAAGGGCCAGTTTTTGCCTTGTGTGCAGCCTCGAACGATGTTGGTTCTTTTCTCTTAATACATTACAGGTGGCACATTTGAAAAGGGAGGGTGGGTAGGTGACAAGATGGAAATATTTCACAGAAGACTTGACCAGCCGGGTCCAGTTCTGGGCCAAATTCCACCTGCCCTTCCTTTTTCTAATCTCTTTTTATAGACCACGAAAAAAAAATGTCTTCAGAAAAGAAAGCCCTTCATTAAGCTTCGCCACAACGAAATGGCCATGGGCGGTTTAGGAACATCTGGTGCTGAACATGGATGCCACAGAATTAACTGTGCAATATGAGTGGCACATTAGTGGGAGGTTTGCTATATCCCTGGAGTGCTCCGCCTGATCAGACACAGAATCTTTGAGCCCAAAATTTTAAACCTAAACGATTACGAATACAATCAACGTAAAATTATGAAGTTAACGATTTTTTTGTCTGAACAGAAAGACGTATCTGAAACATACCAGGTTTTCTTCTTATGTAAGAAAAAGAAAAGAAGAGAAAACAAAAGACTTGAAAAAATAGTTCGAAGCCTTTATTTTATCAGTGTATCTCTCACGAATTGAGAAATTGACAGCCCCCCCCCTCCCCCCCATCCCACCCACCCCGCCCCCTCTCCCATCCGGGGAAAAAAAACACCAACACGCATGTTTACAAAAATTTGTCAATTTACGAGATTTAAACAGAGCAGTAACAACGAAATTTAGGACGAAAAATTATTTGGTGACGAGTTATAAATTGTTGTAAATTGAGACTATTGACTGTCAGGCGAAATGAATGTAAAAATAGAAACACGTGATATTGTATGTGCAGTCGTCCAACAAATGTCTCAAAATTGACTTTGAATTGAGTCATCATAAATAATTTTGGCTAAAAGCTGAAACTTTAAAAGCGTTTTTCTTAAAACTGTGATTGTGTCACTTCCTGTCTTTGAGAGACCATAACTTCCGTGCTAATTAAATCACAGGAATATTTTTTTTAACCAAATGATAGGACTTTGAATACCCTATTTAGTGATACCAATATCTCCATATCACCAAAATGCATGAAGTGCCTCATTAACTTTCATTGTTGGTGTAATAACAACTATCTTCTACTGAATGTTAAGAAAACAAAAGAGCTTGTTTTTGACTTTAGGAAAAATAACAACGATCCTGTTTGCCCTCTTACTATCAACAATGAAGAGGTTGAAATTGTCACAGAGGCCAAATATCTTGGCATTACTATTGATTCATTGCTTAACTGGCATGCGCATGTAACATATGTATACAAGAAAGCCAACCAGCGCATGTATTTCCTCAGAAAGCTCCGCTTTTTAAAAGTTAGCAAAAGCATTCTGAAAATATTTTACACCATGGCTATTCAGAGCGTTTTGATGTATGGAGTTGTCTGTTGGGGAGGAAACATCTTACAAAAAGATAAAAATAAGATCAATAATTTAATTAAAAAAGCATCCAAAATTTGTATCTGTGACCTGCCATATTTTGATGAGCTGTACACTGGTGCTTGTATTAAAAAAGCTAATATCATTATAAATGACCCCCAACATGCCCTGAACAAGGAATATATAAGATCTGTAAGAAGTTTAAGGCTGTTGTCAAAGAAAACTAAAACTGAGCGCTACTTTAAATCGTTTATTCCATCATCAACTAGGATGTTACAATAATGTCGTCATCTTGATCGTAATCTGTGCACAGTTGAATTATGTCCTGCGTGTCAGGTCAATGTGTTTTAGTTAGGGAAGCATATTGTGTGCACTGTTAATTTTGTTAATTTAGTTAATTTATCAGTGTGTGTGTATATATGTGTGTGTGCGCGCTATGTATCATACTTTCTGCTTCTGTAACTGTATTGTTATGTATTCAATGATCAAAACAAATTTCCTTGTACAAGGACGAATAAAATTTATCTTATCTTATCTTATCTTATCTTATCTTATTTTGTGTGACGGCTACACGCAATCTGTAGCCAGAGACCTCCTGTGCGTGGGCGAGCATAGAGTGGAACGTTAGGTCGAAAGCAATGTCCGAGTCTGGATGTAAAAGAAACATTCACGTTAAACCTCATTTAGGCTGTCCTGTTGGAAATGTGGGCCGTTCGTTAGCCAGACTGTTTAATTACCCGCAGTCCAGATGTGCGGGTAGATAAAATTGTCAGTAACGAGAGAGAGTACCTTAAACTAAAGAATAAATTAAATGCTAGAAAACGGCAGCCGTGCGAAGTATCGGGGCTGTTTGTTTTATCTGTTGGGATTCTACCTTCGCTAATTGGTGCAGTGCGGATACATCAAAGACACCGTTGGCTCTCCAGCCAAACCGCCGAAGAGTGAGTGCTCTAAAAACTTTGCGAGAAATTAGATTGTACCCCACCCTCAGCGGGATTTCAGCTTCTGACCCCTTGCTTTTGGATCAGGACCTTTACCGCATACATCGTTTTTTACTCGATAGGGGAGGGGGGAAGGGGGGTGGTCCCCCTAAATGTGTGGCATGCAATTGCCAACTATCAATAACGCATATTTTAACTGAATTTGTGGATTTCATGCATACCCGAAGAAAGCACTACTCCCGCGAATCCATGAAAGAAATATTTTCTCACTTGGACCCACAGTGTGTCTAGACGTTTCTGCAAGAGGCTATGCCCTACAACTTGATTTAATAACCTTTACCGCATACATCATTTTTTACTCGATAGGGGAGGGGGGAAGGGGGGGGGGTCCCCCTAAATGTGTGGCATGCAATTGCCAACTATCAATAACGCATATTTTAACTGAATTTGTGGATTTCATGCATACCCGAAGAAGGCACTACTCCCGCGAATCCATGAAAGAAATATTTTCTCACTTGGATCCACAGCGTGTCTTGACTTTTCTGCAAGAGGCTATGCTCTGCAACTTGGATTTAATAACTTTTTTTTATGCACATTTACAAACTTCTTTTCAAATCTATGCAAAACGGTTTTTGAGAATTTTACCAGTGTTATAATGATGTAACAGAAATATTTACTTCTACTTGTGGAATTTAAAACTGATGAAGCTTTGAACAGTCGACCACCTGTAATAAATGGAAGATTAGTCAAACTGGGAAGGAGGAAAAGCGGGCACCAATGCCGTACTGTGGCCTTTTATTGATTATTACAGTTAACCAAAAATACGCCTCAAGCGATGTGCGCCCAATTCGGCTTCCGCGTAAGGCATAGACATACAGACTCTCAGAAGGACAACTCTCAGTAGATATGCATGCAAGTTTGAAAAAAATAAAAATTTACCAGAAACCCACAGAAAATCTATGGGGTTGTAGAAAGGCTTGGAAAGACTAGAACTCGCTTGCGTTGAGTACGAAACATGTAATGAAAGAATCCACTCTTCCTCTGAAGATCGTCATCTGCCTCTCTCCAACTGAGGAGTTTCTTACCATGCACGGTCGTACAAGTGGGCGGGGGGGGGGGGGGGAGGGGGTTGAAGTTAAACGTATGAAAAGCAACATGGACAGAAATGGGAGGATGTGGGGCTTAAAAAATGAACTAAAAATTTGGACGTTCGTACTCTAGAAATGGCCCAGTGTCACGTTTCCCCCCTCCTCTCCTTTCGTTCCTTAGACCAGTTTTTACTGTCTAAATCACTAGTTCTCAACGTGGGTGGGGGCGATTTTGATGGGGGGGGGGGTGGTTTAAACGCAGAAAAGGGCGAGAAGGGGGTGAAAAAGTTGAAAAGGGGCGATAAGGGAGAGAGCAAAAAACATAAATAGAGGACGATTTGGGGGCTAATACAGGACAGTCACGGACGTTCGGCAGCACGCGTAGATGGGTTTTATGAACAGATAAGGCCTATTTGTTTATTGCATTTGATAAAGAATGCTTTCTGTTTTATGATGAATATAGGCCCATTGCGGATATCGGCCATTTTAGCTGTCAAGCCCGCGCACAACCATGGCGGTGGTAGCATTGATTTTGATTTGTTAGCTGATTTGCACAGCGAGCACTTCAGGCGTCGCGAACCAATCGGCGGCGAGCTAAGAAAAAGTTCACTACAGTAAACAATGACACTTGTGTTCACGCACATGGGAAACCATCGGTCAATTCTTTCACTTCCTCTCCCTTGTTTACACGGATGGTAGGGAATCTGACCAGCTTGGATCCATCCTTTCCACCCCTGTCATAACAGTCAACTGCAATGCAACCAGCAGAGATTTTAACCGCTTAGACATAACTATCTCGAAGTTACACTCGTCAGCTGATCCACCCGCCATTTTAGGTGTCTTAAGTACAAAACAAAAAACACTCTGTGACGCCATTCGCAATGGGCCTATTCAGCACGCCTATTGACATTCACAAAGCTTTGAAAAACTTAACATAATAATTGGTGTATAGTCTGTCTTCTTGTTTTTATGTCTTTTTGGGTTTGTGTAGAGATTTTGACAGGTGGGGTGGGAGTTCTGATGAGAGAAGGGGGGATGAAAGAAAATCTGCAGCCTAAATGGGGGTGGGGGGGGGGGCGATCACCTGAATAAAGTTGAGAACCACTAGTCTAAACGTGTGACAGATTGCAACAATGCAGCGGTGATTAAAGCGCAAAAATTGGCCTTCTGGAGTTGGCACACAGCGGGAGGAAATAATAAACCCGGGGTGAGCGCTAATATAGGGGAATCGTGCAATCTGAGAGTCACAACAGCGTCATATAAAGTGTCATTTAGCACACTGGTGGCGTGCGCTCATATCACACTGGGCTTTCAGACTGCGGAGGAAGAAGGAAATGAACCAAAAATACATAAAGATTGACAGAGAGAGAGAGAGAGAATGAGAAAAAAAATCAACAGACGTGGGGAATGGAAAAAATAAATGAAAAAGGACTCCAAAGAGATGATGTGAAGAAAGGTGGAAAGTTAAAGAAGAAGGAGAAATAAAATACGCTGATGTCAAAGTTTGATGAGACAGTAAAGAAAGGCATAATCGATTAAATACTTCAAAGAGACTTCGAAAATTTCACGAAGGTTTTGTGTATTAGATAAAGTGACAAAAAAAAGAAGAAATGGTAAACGTGAAGGATTCGGATAACAATCAGAAAGACGGGGACTTGGAGAAAGCGAGGGACGGGGGAAGAATAGAAAAAAAGAGAGGAAGAGAGGGAGAGAGAGAGAAAGAGCTGGAGAAGAGAGGGAATAGAGGGGAGAGAAAGGGATAGGGAGGGAGTGGAGAAGGAAAGAGAGAGAGAAGAGCCTATGAGGTGAAACTGAAAGATTTTGCGACATTTGTTTCTGTACTTTCTACTGTATGTTGTTTCTCGCCTGTTTGTTCATGTTTATTTACACGCACAAGCCAAATCTGCACTGTCACATCCTGATGGGCACCTGATATGTCACACAATGGCCGTATTTCCTCATAATGCAGGTCAAACATTTTATTCTGCTTAATTATGGAAGGAAACAGATGTTTTCTTTTCCAAAGGGCAGCTCTCAAATTAAAATAATGAATACAAGAAATACAATTTCGAATTGCGTTTTTTTTTCTTTGTACAGACACAAGTTTCACAGACGGATGGTGGGCCGAAAGAATAATTACTTCATCGACCTGCTTATGTCTTAACCCTAATCCTAATCTTATTGTATATGCGAAGGTTGTGTGTGAAGACAAGATCTCCATTTTCTGAAGAAAAAAACAAACAAAAGAACTGGAGATCTCTAAGTATGTAGAAGAGGTTTAACAAATTTAATGCACATATTGGCACTTGTTTAAACTATGTGGTGGCACTTATCAAGCTGTTTCACAGTTCTGATTTATTCTGATCCATTAGCTTAATACTAAAGCCGCACACATATAAATCCGAATTTCTTAATTGTGCAGAAAGTGGAACAAACAAGAACTAGGCTCGCGAAGTGTCTATGTGGGCGGGTGTGTTAGGTGTCCATGTGTTTGTTACTTAATGTGTGTGTTGTTACGATAAAGCTGTGTAAGTCGTCTTGTCCACAGCATTCGCTCCGCTCCGCTATTTTACTGGAAATGACGTATGAAAAAGCAAAACACTCTTTGCCTCTGTATACTTGATCATAGTATCCGTTCAGCTCCGCTCCTCACCGCAATAAAGGCATAGAGTGTTTTTCAGACGTCATTGTCCGTAAAAATAGCAGAGCGGATGCTGTGGACACGACCACTAACCAAATTTCCAGTCTCCAGATAAATGAACTTTGATCTATCTTATTTCAGAGGCAAAAGAAAATGAGCAGACAAAAACAAAAAGTTCGACCAAATTTATGCGCATTCGAAGAATTTTCGGTCCACCAAATGTCCCTTCCGCAAAAAGTTCGGACCTTCTTTTTTGTTATTGTTGCTGTTGTCGCTGTTGTTGTTGTTGTTGTTGTTGTTGTCCAGAGAGTAGGAATGGCCATAGAAGGGGTTTATTATGCGCTGGTGTGCAGAGGCAGAGCAGTCACGCGCTCTCGATCCAACTTATTGATACTAATCCATTTTTAAATTAGTCTTAGTTAATGGAACCTTCATCACAGTGTATTACAATGGTCGTGGACTTTTCGGGCAGTCGGCTGTGGGCGCTATGGGCCCATATGTCAGGCTGTCGGTGAATGGAACTGTCAAAATATGACACTGAATGCATGAGCAGCATTAACTGATGGCCCTGAACCACTTCCAGGGACCGGATCTGCCACTGGTACCAATCCCTAGTGCAACACGAAGTTATCAGAGTGCAGAGTTATCGGGTCCCTGGTGCACACGTTGTCCCGGTTCATGCTGTATCTTTATTCTGGATCCGGAGAATTACTGCAATTTTCTTCTACTGACTGAATTTACTTTCTTATTTTCTTATTTTTCCTTTTGTCTGTCTGTCTATCTCTGTGTCTTTCTGTGTAAGTGAGTGTATGTGCGCATTATCTCTCTCTCTCTCTCTCTCTCTCTCTCTCTCTCTCGGTGTGTGTATGTGTGTGTTTCTGTCTGTCTGTCTGTCTCTTTCTCTCTCTCTCTCTTTCTCAATCTCTCTCTACCCCCCCCCCTCCCCTCTCTCTCTCTCTTTCCGTTCTTTTATTTTGTTCCATTCTATTTCTTGAGTAACTCACAGTTAAAAATAAAAAATAATAAATAAATAAATAAACCGCCAGGTCATCAGTTCACTTTCACAGAGCGTATGAGAGCACATTAAGTGGTAGACACATCTTACGCATCATTACATGAATATTATATCACAACTCAGTCAACTCAGTAAACTCCCTAACAGGCATACATGAAGTGACATGGTAAGGAACCTCAGTGAAATATGACACATACCTGGCTAAATTGTCTTGCTGCCGCGAATTGCAAAGGGCAAAAACGATCTACTGTACATTTCTCTGACAGCTTTCATTTTTTTACTCCTAGAAGGTTGTTGTTTAGATTTGGAGACATGAACTGGTGGGGGAGTCTTTTTATGAGTTTGCTTTGTGTCGCTGATCTTGCCCTGCCTACCCTTTCTTTTTGGCGAACGCATAAGCCCATGAATTCATCATTTCCTGCGGTGTCTTCACTATATTAAATACAACGTCCACAGCGGAGATTATTGCTACTTTGTGAATGTTGTCGCTGTGCATGGGGCATTGACCTGCAAAGGGTGTGCGGGAAGACTAATCTAAAAACAAACAAACAACAAACCACTGATTAAACCTAGAGAAACGGTCAAGGTGAAACAGATCCATTATAATCACTCCAAACTGAAAGCAAGTACAGATTTATCCCGGGCAGGCCCGGCTATTTCAGCTAGTATGCAAAAACTACGCGCTATGATTCTCACTCATTGCTTCCAGGGGCGTCATTAATGTCTTGCATTTGGGCACAAGACAACTTAAGTATGGAATGCCTGCAGGGTCTGAATACCCGCATTCTCACGATGATTGATTGTGTACATTTGTAAGATGATCGACTTAATGAATGTAGGGCTGTAGCATGTGGAGAATGGACAGCGAGAATTACCCGAATAGATCTATATCGCTCAATCTCCAGTGATGATCGAGGCCGACGGCAGATGTACCCTTACGTCTCTTCTCAGTTTGCCTGGTAGGACATAGTAAGGGTATTATTATCAAGATGCAGCGTCCGATTTTGCTTATACAATACGTATCCAGGGATAGTACCGTGTTTCCAAAGCCCACGAACTTTCTTTCCTAATCACTGATTTCGTTGAAAACAAGACACAATGTTTTTTCCATGCTTTTAGCGGACGGACGTGCTTTGGTGCTGCTAACGAAGCAAGAACTCGCAGCTAAGTAAACTGTTTCACTTCGTTCCTGTTGAAGTTTTTTTTCACTTGAAAAAGGCGAAAGCCGAAAATTTTGTGTATTTTCTGTCTTCTCTTTAGTTTGCTTTGTATTGTTTGGGTTTTATTTCTCACGCGGGGTTTTGCAACATACAAACAACCTTTTCTTTTTGCCCAATTTTGACTTTGCTTATAGCCCTGCTGCGACCCCACAGTTTTTCTGTGGTTTTTATGATATTACACAGGCTATTGTACTACTTGGCTCATTTCGTCTTGACAGACGGTCAGCAGTATTGGCTATTGGCTATTGTATGTTTTTATGAACATGTCTCGGCATCAGTTGATGTAGCCGAACACTGAAATCTGGATTGTCTGTCAAATGATAATCATCTCTTAAGGGCTGAATCAGACGGGTTCAGGTCCTGAAGGACTTCACATACTAATGGTCTTGGATAGAGATCTAAGTGCAGGTGTTTGTTTGGAAACGGTGGCACCTTTGTATCAAAGAAGTGAGCTTCCATGAAGAATGCCGTCTTGGATCTCACACAAGTCTATCTCCAAGCTGTATCTGTGTTGAATAAACAATCTATGGCCGTTTCTTCAGCTGTAATTTGACCCCTACCCCCTCCGCTTGCCTTTCCTGGGTAGTCTACCGCACCTGTGCGACGTAAATATGCCTATTGCAAGATATCCCGAGTACCTCAGCACTGTGGCTATTCCCCACGAAACTGTTTATCTTCCAGGAGTGTTTGATGTGACTTTCATTGTTTCTGTGGCATGCGCCTAAGACATACAGTCAAAAGAACACAGCAGGACTGAATGAAAATCGACATGTTGCTTTATGCTCAAGGATAACAAAAGATGATAAAGGTGCGAATATACAACAAAGGAGTGTACATGTACATTCAATGCAGGTAAAAACTGAGAGAACAATAACCACTGCTCAAACAGGAATGTCTTTTACCTGCATGAGAAATGTCGCTATGGGCAGGGGCGTTGTGTTTGTGTGCAGTCTGATGTTGAAGTTGTTGACGTCTCTCATTTGGCTGTTTCAGCCTGCTGGGAATGTACTTGATGATTGATGGATGTACGATAGTGCATATGAATGTTTGCTGGAATGTGTGTGAGTGAGTGAGTAAGTGAGTACTAGTGGGCACGAGAAGGTGTGGAACTGGGTCTAGCAGCGCACTGTGTCAAGTCAGCTTTGTGTCTGTTATGGCTCAGATTTGAACTTCCTTAGAATCAACTGGCGCGACAGACTTTTTACAGTTGTATTAGTGGGCGACGTCCCGTTTGAGTCCATAGTCCGCGGGGACAAGCAGGTCTAGAGGCAGGATGTTCGCCTCTCATGCCGAAGGTACCGGGTTCGGTTCCCAGTCGGCGCAGGCATGTTGGGAATTTGGGGGAATTTCCTGTCCCTGATCCCATGGTAGGTAGGATCGAGCACCTAGTCTTTTCGGATAAGGATGAAAAATTGGGATGGCCCGAGTTCACGTTGGGCACGTTAAAGATACCTTGCATTGGCAGTTGGAAATCGCGAAGAGCAGACCTAAAAATGCCGGCTGCCAGGGAAAATTTAAGAGAAAAAAAAAAACCAAATTAATCTCCTAACCCCCCCCCACCCCCCCCCCCCAACCCCACCCAGGGGGATCAAACACGTACACAAATACAAATACATGTACAACAAAAGCAAAAACAAGAAAAAGATACCTACAAATGCCAAGGGCAGAGATCTTCCCAAACCAAACATCTCAACACAACTCCACAGTCCGCAACACTGAGATAAAAAAAACAGATTTGACTCTGTGCTCTCGGGGCACCACAGATTGAAGAAAAACACACAAAGTTCACAGTGTATGAGAGTTCTTGACTCTGAGCATGACAGTTATTATGTACATGACAGCTTCGCGCAGGGTTAGCTGGAACAAATTCAGTGTTTTGCATTCAACCTGCGGCTGTAGATGCATTTCCTAGACAGAAATGGCAACTGTTGAATCTCTACGTGTTGAGTGAAAGCACTCAATAAATACATACCTGCCTTACATCGGGAGCTTGGTGTAACAATTATTTTACCTGAGCGGCTGTCTACGGGTGCTTTAACCCTGTGAATGTGTTGTCGTAACTTTGAGCGTTTAATCTTGGGTGATGGAGAGATCGGCATGACCTGCCAAAGACAATAAGAAGATAATTATGGGTATGGGAATTGGGAATTGTCTGGCATATCTGCATTGTTGGGGGGAGGGGGGAGGGGGGGGGGGGTTCACAAGAAACTGAGGTTAGAGACCATCGTAAAGTAAGTACGCCTAGAATAGGGGGGGGGGTGCTGGCGCACGAAATGTGTGTAAGGGTTTTTGGGGGGCCGGGGTTGTGGGAAGGGTATGTGCGCTTTTCAATTCTGGTAATAAATTAGAAAGTTTGGTTTTGGTTTAACTTATGTATTTGATTTTTTCAACAAAATGAGTTAGATTAGGATTACGTAAATATCTAATATAGGCTTTGTATCTCATGAAACAATCAAATCATTAATCCATGGAAAATATTAACGAGAGTTTCAAAACATTGAGCTGTTTTTTTTTTTACCCCGCGTAATGTACGCTTGGCTTCAGCTCCCCCCCCCCCCACCCCCCCCCCACCCTTCAGGCCACGGCTAGTGTAGGCGCCAGACCGGTGGTCCGCCCACCCATACATTTTGATTCACACTAACACAATAGACACTGCCCACACAGTGACCTGGCAGGATGCAGCGGGCAAGGCCTATGAAGCAAAATCTAGGGGGGGGGGGGGGGGGGAGGGGGGCGAGCCACCGGGATGTTCCACCCCTTAGAATGGTGAATGTTCATGATAAGACCTCTTGAATCTGGCCAAGGGAGCTAAACATTTGGACAGGGCGCCAGCGAATCATGCTATCACAAACATCAGAGTAACTAGATAATTAATGTTTTAAAAAATGGAAAAAAAATGGTATAGGCATTAAGAGCTCGGGTGAATATTTTTTCAGAGCCCTGGAATCGCCTAGATTTTCGTTTCGTACAAAGTTTATGTAGAGGAAACATTTGATTTGTTGGGAAAGGTAAAAAATGGCAAATGGCAAAGTGACATTCCTTTTTCACAAGCCAAATTGAGCGAATAATTCACACTGTACATCTAAATGTACGCATCTCTATCGGTGCCAGGACACTGGGATGAAGAGGTTGAAGATTAGGAGAAACTATGATGAAAGCCGAGATAAGAGATCACTTAGAAACAGCAACAACAAAACAATGTCAGTCGACTTAAAGAAAAACACACACAAAAAGTACGTTTAAAAAAAAAAAAAAGCACTGAGATCGTTTACAAGTGGCAGTGATGGAACGCGGAGCCTGAGATGTGTGTTTCTGCTTCACATGTCAGGTTGTAAACACTTACTACTTACCTCCTTTCACGAGCCTGGCATGATTTACATACCTGTTGTTCATACTTGGATTCCGTAAGTCTTGAACAAGTCACTAACTATACATAACTCGCTCAGATCAACATCTGAACTTACCGTCCTGAACATTACCTTCGACTAATGCCCATGCTCCGAGTCCTGGGTGCGGGTGACTGATGGGCATTTCTTCTATCATTCTGTTATATTTTGTATACCGTCAAGATTGCCTTTCCCTACCACAATGTGACCCTTATCGTGTCAGCTTGCTTTCTGCAAACTCATACTTAAATTCGAAAGTCCTGGAGTCAATTATTTCGCAAAGACCATTTTAAAGAACATTTTCTAACTGTTCCTTAAATTCAGAAAGTTCCCCAGGCACCAGTTACATTACACTGAAACAAAACCTTTCCCAGTAACACCGACTGTCTGTCATGTTCGTTTACCTTCCGAATCCACCAAATTTCAAACCCTATTTATCAGGTCTAAACTAATGATACTGGCCTTCATTCATGACTGGCCAAGCCTCTTTGGGACCCGCCACCAAGGTCTACTATGGACTATAAATTGCCCGTCCTTTACTCTGGATTCCCTCTAGAGGTCCTACAGGGACAATGTTTCCTGGGGTTTGTGCTTCCTTTTCCTTGCCCTCGCTGCTCAAGGCCAGGGATATCAAAACACTTAGGCTAATGTCTTTGCGTTCGGAGAGCATTCTGCACAACACTTTCCGAGACATTCGGCAGTTGGCGTTCGTGAACTTCATCCCAATGAGACATTAATCGATTCATCCCTAATTCGGTTAAAGAAAGAAAAATACTTTTAGATACCGCTATCCGAGACAGAATACTGAGACGGACCAATCCTTCTTTCACTATGTCCACAACTTGCGCGCGTATAGACATGGTGAGTACTACTCACAGAGCTCTGTAATACTAGTCTTTTTCGTTCAATTATGAAGTGGAATGGGGCGATAATTGTTGCATTGTTGACATGGAGGATACGCGCGCAAGACGACTGACGGAATTTGGCGAATTGAACCATCTCGGTAACCTGTGTCTCGGCTGCTACCAGAGAATGTTCCCTATGTTCACAGGCTTTTCTATTTCCTGTGGTTGCATGCATTTCTAGTATTGCTCTCCATCTTTGCTATAGCACATTAAATATTATTCTACTGTTATCTTATCATTCTTTCTTTCTCAGAGGTCAAGTCATCCGAGAGCTACACTTGGCAAAGGGTAACAGTGGAGAGGCGTAAGTGTTCCACTTCTCTTTAGTTTAGCTTGTACAGTAACAAATGTAAATAGACGAGTGTCGAATAACTTGAGTAAATTATGCTTTATAGATAAAGATAAACGTCCAGTCTGGAGAGCTCGCGAGATGTCTGTCTGTCTGTCTAGGTGTCATTGCCATTTTTCATTTACATCAAACTTGTCTGAAGAAGACCTCAGTATGTGGTTATTTCAAATACCTGTCAATATTTTTTCATGCTTTCGCTATAGTTGCCCGAGGCGTACCCAAATACTGGTCTTGAGAGCGTTGTTTCCTCATGACAATTTTAAGCAGCGTTTGGAAAAGCCAGTCCATTAGAAATAGATCAGATCTCACCCGAGGATTAGGTCTAGCATTTCAAAGGTGATCACGCCAATGTTTTGGAGGGTTATTTTTGCGTGCTTGATGGCGCGAGTGTCATGTGAGTCCATCTATGTATAAAGTGTTGTTCTCTCACACAGATTCTGGGAGAGGGAGAGAGAGAGCGAGAGATAGAGAGAAAGAGATAGAGACAGAGAGAAAGAAAGAACAAGAGAGGCAGAGAGAGAAAGAAAGAGAGAGAGAGAGAGAGAAGGGGGTAGAGAAAGAGAAAAGAAAAGAACGCAGACAATGGACATGGTTATTTGTGAAGAGCACTTAGCTATAAGCAGGCAAATATAGATCATAATTGCACAAAGCTGAAAACTTACAGTCGTGAGAATCTATTTTGTATCGTTTTTACCTTTTCACTTGGTATGGGGCCAGGTGATGCGGGTGGATGAATTGAGTGTGTGGGGATGGGGGGGGGGGTTGTTGGGAGCTGTGCCTGGATTTCAGCTCTGATCACCACAAAACCTTCTATTGTATTCATAATTTTGCCATGATCTTAAATAGCTATAGTTGTAGGGGGGTTGAACTCTGATAAAATTTTCACAATAACAACAGTTAAATAACTAATAGTAATAAAAGAAAGTAAATAAAGATGAAATAAGAAAATGCGTTAACACTGGAGGTTAAAATGTGCTTGTAGATAGAATAAAGATGCGGAGAAAACGGAAAACTCACAGACTGCTATGAAGAGACCTCCCATTCTGAGGAATGTATCAGTCTGAGAAGTTCTATATTTTATTGACGTCAAGTGGCACAGTCAACATGGCAACAACATCTGTGCACCAGATGGCGCTGACATTTTCACGTGGACGTCAATGATCTCACACAAGGCCCGTTTGAATAACGCACATGTGTCCCTAGCAAGGACCAAGGTGTTTTAGATTTACCTGCTGGATGCAGAAAGATATAGATCTACAGCGATAACACCTGATGTTGAACTTGAAGTTATTTTTTACTCATTTTCTTGGTAAAGAAGAACGATGTTTACTGTCAACCACAGAATTGTATGACCATTAATATGTGCATTAACATAATACAAGATACCGGCTTCTTCTTGTAAAGAGGAATTCTACTCAGCATTAATGCAAGATACCATTATTACAATCTTGAGACATCTAACGGGAGCCCATGTTGTTCTGAAAAGGAACACAAAACCTGAGTTGATTCCATTGAGGTAAATATCTAAAGTGTTTAATATAAAATAACTTGGGACGCCGAAGACAGGACTTTCGCGTTGCAAAAACGTGTATGGCATCCGGTTTGGATTCATGTACTGCATTTCTTCACAGATTGTCCATGTGTGTGGCAATAATTATACTGAATGATGCGGGTATTTCATGCAAAAAATGCTCTGAACCAAATGTCGTAACTATTATCACAGATTGGCAGGTGCCAGATGTAAATATTGTATCCTACGTGAGGTCTTGTTTACCTAACGATTTGTCTAACCAAGGACCTTTGAGCTCAGTATTTACTGGACATTTAAACGGAATCCACCGGTTACACAAACAAAAGGGGGGCAAGAATTAAGGCAATGATCTGGTTTCTGCCGATGTACTCTGACTGGCGTGTGCTGACTCATAGACGCAACAATCCAGTACTCACACCACCTTCACAGAGTGATGGGGATTATGCAACTGCAAAGTGAAGTCTGTAAATCAATAAAAGTTTAAAAATGCCTGTACACATGTAATCTAGGAAGCTGTCATTATACATGAATTCTCTCTACGGTTTCCATTATAAATAGCGAACTCATTTATTGGAAGTATTGCTTAGGCAAGCCAGGCGATACTTCACAACGTCAGATCTTTTATTCTTTGTTATATTTCTTGATTAATCGCCGAGTAAATAACTTATAACATATTTCAGCAGACCCAGATAAGATGAATAGGATTTTAAATGCGATTTCACAAGATAGACATCAAATAACGTTAATGTAGACAGTGGCGTGAATATGAGACAGTGTTCACAACATTGTCAGTACGACCCAGAAGTGCTGTCATTGGGTGTAAAAGTTTGAACAAGTATTGTGCCAGGGATATTAATGCCACTCCAGTGCAGTGTTTAGTCAAAAAGGGGGAGGTGCTGCTGACCTGTGAGAAATCAAGATTTTGGCCCAAAATATCTACATGCATTTCGTGTTTGTTAAAATTTGAAAAGAAAAAAAGAAAAAACAAACAAACAATAGGGCCAAAAAATTTTTAAAATACAACACAGTTGCAATACAAGCAAGAACTCGCAGCTAAGTAGATATATTCTATTTAGATTCTATACATTTTATATTCTAGTCTTTTATTCTTCGATTGTTTTATCTGTTCGATTTTCCAGTTTCTTTTCTATTGTTTTTTTTTTTTCCTTGAAAAAAGGCTGTTGCCGAAATATCGGCCATTTTCTATCTTCTCTTTTAGTTTGCGTTTCATTGTTTCGTTTGGGTATTATTTCTTACCCGAGGCTTTGTTACATACAACTTTTTCTTTTTGCCAAATTTTGACTTTTGCATATAGCTTTCCTGTGACCCTACATTTACCGCGTCATTGGTGTTCAAATCCAACGATTTAGCCTTTAAGGCTGCAGTCCATTAATGCCTGTTTTGAGGTACTCAAGATAGGCTGAAATGGTCAATACAGTAAACGGACTTGTTTGATGATGGTTTTATCCTCAAAGGAAAATGGTCATTTTCTCTTAGGTCTTGAACATACCACGTCCTTCATTACATTTGGTGGAATGGAAGATAGATGGATGGTTTTTCTGTGGTTTTTATATTTCCTGTTTATTAAGTAATCTCTGTCAATTACCAATTTCGATTTCGTATCTGAAAGTTTCAGTTCAAATAAATAACTATAAATTGTTCCAATACTGCCCTAATCATTGGTACTGCCGCAAGCATTGCGACTCCTTTGCTTGAGGACGAGTAAATAGATGTGTAAGTGTGTTCTTAAATGTTTCCCCATTCACCTTTGAATCTTCTGATAAATGAACATACCCTGCAGTCAGAAAGGTACTTAAGTTACCCTTGCGCTCCCCCCAGGTATCTCATTTTATCGTGCCCGACATACTCAAAGAAGCAATGTGGAACTAAGAAAGTAACATCTGTATGTCTGTCTGTATGTCAAGGTAGAGGAAGCACGTCTTAATCTTCTCGTGGCAGAGACAGCCTTGTTGCAATTGTTCTGTATCCGAAAGATACCTGCATTATCAGGCAGATCAAAGGCTGAAACCGACCCCTACGTGCTTTTAAACGAGATCTTGGTCAGGTGTTCTGTGATTCGCGGACGGGTCGATAGTCTATATAAATAAGAGCCAGTTGCAAAACCTGCACCGAGAACTTCACGCCAACCATAAAACCTAGCAACTCGCAGTTTTGACTCGAATTTCTTAAAGACATTGTAATTTGCGACTTTGGAATGAAATTGTGAGTGAATTATGTGTATTAAGCAACGCGATGATAATTTTTAAAACAGAACCCTACTTGTGTTGAGGTCTTTCTTAATTCTTCACTTGGCATTTGCACCTCATTGAAAATAAAGACTTCAACACATGTAGGGTTCAGCTTAGAAAATTTTCGCCGCTGAGCTTATATACACCCACAATTTCATTCGACAGTCTCAAACTGTACCTGCCGTACTTTATAGTCTGACATTCCTGGCTTTTTATGTCCTTAGTTTGTACAAATCCTTTTTTCTACCGGTGTCATCTTTTGGTAATTTGATGTCTTTTCCATGTGCAGCAGTACATTATCTCATTGAATAGGACATAGTGCTAATCAAGATGCCAAAGAAAGCATAATTTTGTAAGCATGAATGTAGCTGGGCCTTTCTGCTTGTTTAGAATAAATCGGCATATGTGTCTTGGAAGAAGATGGCATTTCATCTACAGTGTCCACTAACACAGTGTTTCACAAAATGGCAAATATATTTAAGTATAAGATTATCTTTAGGAGTGGTTCTAGCCAAAATGAATGGCAGTGATTATGCAGTGATTCAAAAGAATTCCATGAACTTAACTTTGGATCAGTTTTTCCCACTTAGCTTCCTCCATTCTCCTTCAGATAATACAGTCAGCCGGCGCTGTATGATATTTCGATTAACTGCTTAAACCGAACTGTAAATACTTATAAACCAGTCAAGTATAGTAGATATTTTAATCCACCTCCTTGACATTGAATTTTTTAAACTTTGTATTGGCACAGACTTAGAAATGAGACTGATTCATAAGTCTGAGGAGCAATTGCTTTTAATTGGCCTTTCAGGTAATTGTAAAATCTAACAAACTGAAAACAACTTGCTTTCCTCGGCCTGTACTTTAATTTGGAACTTGCTTTTCGTCCATAATTTAATTACATAGGTGCAAAATGGAAAGAACAATTATTGAGACTTGTGTCAGAAATGTTATTCAGTATTTTGACAAGATAGTGTTAAATCTACAAATTTTGTTTGCTGTTATATCATTAGCATCCTCTGTCCAAGTACCCTATCCAAGTACCACTTACATCTCTTGCTTATATGGAATAAGATATGTCGCTTTGTCAGGAATTTCGATATAATGAGTCTGCGACTGAACTAGTCAGAGTCTGAGAAATCAGCTGGAAATTGAAAGGGACTCAAAATGCCCCAGACAGTGTAGTTGACAAATTCGTTTGGCAAAATGGTGGCCAAACACTCAATGTGTACAGTAGAATCCCCGGCGCGTGCTTGTCTCGTCCCCATGATAGGCAGCAATAAATGTGATTAGAAATTGACCTTTGACCATGTTCTTGTATTCCAGACATCGAGCTTAAACCGAGCGTCATCAAATATTGGAGAAAACGTGGGAGGATAATGAACACTCTTGAGAAGTAGAGAACATGACAATGTCCATTGTTTAGAAAAAAGAAGAAGAAAAAGCTTTGCACAAACTGGTTGGCCTTTGGCATCAGTCAATGTCTTCAGAATTCGTGACCGGATTTAGTCGTCTATTGCTTGGTGTGCAGTGTCTGAGACTGTCGGCTTTTGAGTCCGTGGACATGTGCGTGAGAGTGAAAGAGCGCGGCAGACAGAGACAGGGAGAAAGAATGAGAGAAGGGGGCAGGGCTAGCGAGCTAGAGAGAGAGAGAGAGAGAGAGAGAGAGAGAGAGAGAGAGAGAGAGAGAGAAAGAGAGAGAGAGAGAGAGAGAGAGAGAGAGAGAGAAAGAGTGAGAGAGAGAGGTTATAAGTTGTTGTTGTTTTCGCACGATGATGCTTTGTCAAAGAGGAAACCCGAGTCTCCGCCAAGCAGCCGGCTAGTGGATCTCTTGAAAACAAGGCGGGAAATACCAGTAAGGTTCGACCACTTTCCGAGCAGGACTCGAATTTGAGATTTCTCGCACTCGGTTCAGGGGCTATAGTCAATGCCTCCAGTTCACAGGACTTGCATAGGAAAGACGCATGCTTTAATTCAGGCGCTGCAAGGTTATACACGCAAAAGCGTAAATTACATCCACCGCAGAAATGGATAACATGCTTTGTCGAGTCATGGCATTGCTCGCGAAAAACAGACAAACGAAAACTGAACTAAATCGCCGGGATGTAGGTTCTTTAAACCCAAGGACAGATCTTGATGAAAGCTGTTATTCTTAGCCTAAACACGTTTTATATCGGTAGGACGTGCCTGTGGCACTAAATTACCCTTCTCCCGTCTGGGAACAGAGATCTAGTCAGAAATTGTCCTGCAGCGCCATTAACCCTGCTACATCCTGCCTGATTCATCCTTTGCCATCTTATTTAAGTCCATCCATCTGTCTTCCATGCCACCAAATGTAATGAAGGACGTGGTATGGTCAAGACCAAGGAGAAAATGACCGTTTTCCTTTGAGGATAAAACCATTATCAAACCAGTCCATTTCTTGAGTACCTCGAAACTTGCATTAATGGAATGCAGTATTATAGGCTAAAGCGTTGGATTTGAACACCAATGACGCGGTAAATCCGGGCACTAGCAATGAGTACATGTTAAGCATGCTAGTAAATTGCCTGGGAAGCATCTAAGACCCAGTCTATCAGGATACCGAGCATGTACTTGATGAATGAGCCGATTTTAAGCCTGGGTAAGGGATCCTAAGCTGTTACGATGGATATTGCCCCGTTAAGTCAAACCGGTTCTGATCCATTGCTGTACTCTAAATCTCTATTTTATCTTGTATTTACTATTTAAATTAATTTCAAAAAAGAGATTATATATTATTATTATGTGTATGGTCAGCACGATTATTCCTCTCCTCTACACAACCAGTAATATCATCAACGTCTTCACTACTAGCTTGACAAACATTACAAACTGTTATTGTTGTATGTTGCTATATTTTATTCTGTTAATAAATCTCCTATTTAAAACAAGTTTCCATACATATACTAAATCCTTGTAATCACAGAAAAGCCGTGACTTCAATGTCACATAAGCTCAAATGGCACAAGTGAATTCTGGAAATGTCATAGCTTATTATTTTCAATGAAATACTTGAGCCTCTATCAGAATGGCGGCATTCGTTTCATTTTATTGTTACTTTTCCCAAAGCCTGAATGTATTAATATGCATAAGCAAATTACTAATGAAAATTTAAAACGTATTTAAACACGTACGAACTCGCTGGCGTTTGATCTCTTCATTTGGCTTATTAAAATCTGCCAGAATTCTTGAATTATGCTTCAGCGTTACCCATGCCTGATTCCTGAGTTGTAACCTACTATTTCTCAAACATCTGAGAATTCATTCCAACTTTGAGCTTTGTGTTATAGATATTTGGGATTGAAATATCTTAAAACAACAACAACAGCAACAAAAAAAAAGCAACTCTTTGACTTGGATACTCGTGATTTGGATAAGGCTGTTTTCTTCTAAACTTATTCCATTGTTTTCAACTCCTGTCACGAGTTTCAAAAGTGACATTAAAATCGGCTTAATTCTTGTTCAGCAGAAACTTCCTTATTTTAGTCGGATACCTGCTGTGCTACATGTTCAATAGCGATGTGTTCAATTTGTTATTTTCGTAGCCAACACTGGGTATTATGTCTGGGAGAAAGTTCAGAAACCGAACACTTTGCTTACATCTTGACAACATAAATCCCGGGAAATTGACTGAAAATAGGACAATGAGACACGCGAACTGTTTATTAAGATCATCATTGTCATCTGGGTGAGCTAGCCATGTAGCTGTTTTGTCTGGCAAGCATCAGGCTTAGCTGGGGGTTACTGATCTTACATTTCCGTGGCTTAGCTGTAAAATATCAATGAAGGTGTAAACCTAGCATGTTGACATCTTGTCTTAGTTCCGTCAGTACAGCCCTCCTTGCTATACTCCATGGCCGTCTTGAATATCCCAGGTGAATGGCCCGGTATTCTTAAGTCACAATAGATCAGTGTGGATCCCACACAGTTGGACATCCATTCTGGTAATGATACTGTTGAAATTACTCTCCGGCCTGGAGGTTAACTTTGCGCCATGCGGCGAAACTCAGCGTTGTTTACACCGGGAATTTATTTTGAAAGTTTTAGGTTTGGGGTAAGAGTTAGGGTTAGAATTATGTTAAGCTAATTAGCCAAAGCTGTCTTTTCACAGCCCACAATAACTTTTCCCGGAAACAGGCCATAAGTTGGTAACAACAATCCTACTGTGAATATTTTGGCTATATTATGATCTAATTGACCTGAAGTACAACTCTTACTGCGAACTCTGAGATTTTGGTACATCTCCCATTGTTATCACGCACAAAATATGCGGGTCACTTCCAGACTTGTTAGTTCTAGCATTAACAGTTCTAGTTGGCCCGCTGACTCAAGGAATACACATGTGTCTTTTTGGTTTCGATCACCAATGTGGAAATTGAGGCGCAAGAAGAAATTTCCCGTCACACTTTTTAATTCTACCAGAAGAAAATCTATTTTCGCTTTTCGACATGCAACTGCCGGAACGTTTCTTCTGTTCAACTCAGTTGTCGCTCAAAATCAAAGTAAGTATTTGAGAATATAGCGAACTTCAAGAGCTTTTAAAATATGCCCACCTACACGTCTTGCGTCCTTCTATGAGTAGAATTTAAGGGCTCAGCGGGTTAAAAAGCCTTTCATGATTACATCAGAGATTACAAGAAAGCACATTTATTTTGCCAACAAACCCAGCACTGTTAAAGCTGATCCTTTCACGGCAGTCAGTTCAAGTGATGGGCATAGATCTATACAATTTACCACTGGCGTCCATCCTGCGGAGACGAGGAACATCTTGCCCTAACTAAATAAAAGAATTATCTTATCAAATTGTTATCCCATCACTGTAATTTTGTCTCCGCTGCCTGGATAGAAACACCAATGACATGTTTTTACCTTATTTCCCGCTTAGTCTCCACTTGACCTTAATCGAAAAGCTAATTCAGTTTTTGTCTCCGGCAACGCCATTTTACAACTACCGACAATCATTTATCCAGGGCGTTGCTGTAACCCTCGGGGAATTAAAGAGCTGGTGTTTGCAGTGTGGCGTGAGTTCAGGTCGGTACTCACCGGTTCAAACAGTATCCGCCTTTTGGGTTTTTGTCAAATCAGCATGTCCTCCTTGGCCAAACTGTGGCTACTGGTCATCGATGTTTTAGTTTCATTAATATTTTACAGTTGCATGTCATAGGAGGTACCGTTCAAGAACACGATGCACATTAATGACATGAGGATTCTTTGTTCACTTTACTGTGTAAAGGAATATTGTGGAGAGAAGGAGAGAATATGAATTTCTGATCTCACTCCGTGAGTGTCTTTCTGTGAGAGAGAGAGAGAGAGAGAGAGAGAGAGAAGAGAGAGAGAAAAGAGAGGGGGAGAGTGTGTGAAAGAGAGAGGGGGGGGACGAGAGACAGAGAGAGAAAGAGAGAGTCTGAGAGAAACACTCAACATGTTGGCCACTAGTTTAATATTTGTCAGCAATCAAAACAATGAACGCACTGAACTACCACCCCAAGGCCCGCCCACTGCGCCGTGTGACACAACACCCGATCTCCTGCTTAGCCAGTCATAATTTCCTGTTCACGATACATTAATTGCTGAACTGACTAGGGTTCCACCTCTGCAACTAAAGATTTCTCTCCAAGGTCGGTTTCAAACTATTACCGTCTAAAGGGCAAGTTCGAGCTGTGAATATCAGAAAACCCTCAGGAATTTTTGGCAATTAGTAGTAGAAAATGACATTGCTCCCCTGTGCCTTCTTAGTGTAGCGATATTCACCTAGTTACCGAATCTAGTTGGGAGTTTCGTTCCCACATTGAACTGTCGTTAAAATGAGAAGAATGAAACAATAAAGAAAATAAAATTTAAGTCATTTCACGACAATTTACACAAGAAAGAGATGGTAAATTATTTACATATAAAACTTATTTCTTCTTCATCCTGGGTTTTTTTGTAGTTGTTGTTGTTATTTGAAAGGGTCGGTGATTAAAGCAGACACTTAAATGGCGACCTTAGTTTATAGTTCTATCTCCATTTTCGGAAAAACAAGAGATCTTTTAGTAGGCAGAATAGGTTTAACAATTAATGCAAATTTTGACACTTGTTTAAAATGTGCTATGGCATTTATCAGGCTGTGTCAGAGTTCCGAGTTATTCCCACTCCTTATTATAATACCAAAGCCGCAAACGTTTAACGTCCAATATCTCAATCGTGCAAAAAGTGGAGTTGGAACAAACAAGAACTAAAGTCACGACATGAAATCTATTTTTTCTTCCTCCTGTTCTTCTTCTTTTTCTTTCTTGAAAGAGTCGGTGATGAAAGCAAACACTTACATGCTAATGGAGTTTGTGCTGATAAACTGAATGGGATTAAAAGTAAATTTTGGGGTCCCAAACCGGGAAATGATGCAATGAGTGTGTGAGGAGATGGATCTTAAGATTAATTGATCTCTAAGGGTAGCCACACAAAGGCCACCGAATTCGGTCACCGAGCCATTAGGCGCTTTAGGTGAGAAGAATTGCACTATATAAACGGACCTAATCTAGGTGGGCTCTGTGTGCAGTTGTTGAAATAATATAGTGCAATTCTTCTCACCTAAAGCGCCTAGTGGCTCGGTGACCGAATTCGGTGGCCTTTATGTGGCTACCTTTAGGAATGAGATGAAATTGCAAATGTTGTCCATTATTAACCCTTTGAGCCCGTTTCTCCTGATCGAAAATTCACTAAAAACTCTCAGAAAACGCATGCCGTGTGGGCGCAGACATCTTGTTTATCCCCCCTGAATGTAGTTTCTAACAGGCAAAAAAAGTGCCTTTCCGCAGTCCATAAAACAAAGTGAGTCTCCACACCTTTTTACCTGTGGTACAGCAAAAAGTTGCCTGGGGTTCCCACCAGCACACGGGTGCTACGGTCTCAAAGGATTAACGTTTTTAATGTATCGTTTTATCTTGTGTAGCACGTATTAGATTTAACAAGTTTCAATCTTGCGCTGAGAAGTTCTGATGGTCATGCTGTGATCAAAATCGTTTTCTTTCCAAGGGCCTCAGATTTGTAATGTTCTGCCTCTGTTTTTGAGAGAGATTGAAAATTTTATGACTTTTAAGCATCAGCTGAAGAGTCATCAAGCCCATCAAGTTTCTCTTTTCCTGAGTATGTGTGCGTGTTGTGTTTGTGACTTCAGATAGATATGATATAAATGTTGTGAAATGCTTAGAGCCTGGTTGTAACGAGATAGACCGCCTATGTAAATGCTATGTACCGGTATTAATATTATTATTATTATTATTATTATTATTATTACGTGGTTATAAGTTATAGGGCTTGGTTTGAAATAAGAAGAAGGAAGTATTTGAAATAGTCTTCATCATTGTTTGTGGTTTTTGATGTAACGTTTCTTGAATGACTTAAAAATCAAGTGTAGCTAATTTTTAATTTTAATCCTACTGATTTTTCACCTGTGACATGACTTAAGCTGGCTCACGTCCATATAGTTTTCTTCTCTCGCATACGGCCTGTTCTGAAAGTCAGTGATTCTATCCCTAGTAGTACAACTACTAGTACAACTACTAGTAGTCTTGTGATAGTGACTTAAAATTATACCAAAACGAGATTTCGCCCCTTTATCGGGGCAGTTTGGACTGCCTACTAGTACGGCCAATAGGAAGCTTAAAAAGACAATCAAAAAATGAAAACAAAACAAAAAAATAATCTTGGAAACTGAATAAAGAACACGAATCTAGGGGTGTTTTTAAACTGGCTGTTTTCTTGTGATCCACCCAGGGCGGCTTGGAAGTAAATCAGATAAAATCCTCTGACGCTTTCAGAAAGGTGTTAATGCTGGTGACGTGCAAAATGTAGTCTTAGAAACGAAGAGAAAAATCTGTCACAGCAGTGAATGTAATGATTTCACGAGTCTGGAGACTGCACTGTGCATGTAAAGCCTGATCTGAACATCTATCTCTGGAGGGCAATGAAACCTGGAGAAATGAGCCAGGGAATTCCCAGATGACATGGGAGACATCCGTTCTGACAGTCCGGTTCCGAACGCTCCAGCGCTTGTTTCAATGGTCATGGCGGTGTTGGCCAATGCTACAATTACAAATAAAGTACGGTGAGGGAACATCTCTCTTAAATCTCTCTTTGTCTCGCCATTACCGCGAAAATCAGAGCAAAATAATACTTCACTAGTGTCATTACATAATCGAGTGTGTGTGGGAGCAGGCGAGTGAGTGAGTGAATGTCTGAATGAGTCAGTGTGTGAGTGAATAAGTAGGTGAGTGAGTGAGTGAATGTGTGAGTGAATGAGTGAGAGAGTGAGTGAGTGATTGAGTAAGGGTGTGCGCGAATGAATGAGTGAGTGAAAGAGTGAGTGAGTGAGTGAGTGAATAAGTGAGTGAGTGAGTAGAACGTGCAAAATGGTTTATATATTATGGAGTTTGTACAAACTGATTTGCCTGTTACTGACCACGTCATGATAGCAAATCTGTGTGACTGTTTGTGTAAGTGTGTGTGTGTGTGTGTGTGTGTGTGTCCCTCTCTGTATCTCTTTATCTTTCTGTCTGTCTGTCTGTTTGTCTCTCTTTCTCTCTTTCTAAGTAATAAGTCTGTTTAATCTTGTTTGTTGTTTTTCTTAATCGTATCCCCTATGACCTCACCCTCTGCTAGCCTTGAATCTAACATAGCAATAACACTGAGCGAGTAAAACACTGAAGAAGAGAAAGAAAAAGATGCAAGAGCAGAAGAAAAAAGTGACGGAAGACCTGACAGAAGACGGCAAGAAACAAGAAAAAACAACAACAGAAGAAACAAAACAAAAAAGACAGGTAACAACAGGAAAAGCAAGGCGGGAATGCTAAGAACGGTGAATCTTATGAAACAAAAGACCTCAAATCGATTGGTATTCCTTCCACTCGGTCACAGAAAGGTCCCTTTTAAGTAGTTAGTAGTTACAAGTGCACCTGCAGTGCATTAAGACTCTTGGCATCCCTTAGAGACACGAGTCGGTGCGGCTGTAAGAACCAGCCTGTAAGCCGTTTCTACGGGGGAAAATTGGCCCATCCCATTCCCTGTAGTAAAAAAAAAAAACTGCACAATGCACAGTGCACAATGCACTCAAGGTCCCTTGTTCATGCAGAGATCAAGGAATAATATTGTCCGCACTGACCTGAAGATACACTTTCTTTTGCCATCATATATATGGGTGAGCTACATTGTCCAGAAAGACGCAGGGGTCAGAGACGATCCAAGCTTAATGAACAAACAACTTGTCTTAGTAATGTTCTTCCCGCCAGGTCAATGCCTGTCTACATGTGGTTTGTGCTTATCTATCTATCTATCTATCTATCTATCTATCTATCTATCTATCTATCTATCTATCTATCTATCTATCTATCTATCTATCTATCTACGAGATCTATCTATCTATCTATCTATCTATCTATCTATCTATCTATCTATCTATCTATCTATCTATCTATCTATCTATCTATCTATCTATCTATCTATCTATCTATCTATCTATCTATCTACGAGATCTATCTATCTATCTATCTATCTATCTATCTATCTATCTATCTATCTATCTATCTATCTATCTATCTATCTATCTATCTATCTATCTATCTATCTATTGATCTGTCTGTCTGGTGGTCTTTCTGCCTGTCTGTCCATCTGTCTGCCTGTCTATCTGTCTGTCTAAAACACGTGTTAAGTTTGACGAAAATGTACAGTTTCCATTTCTTTCACCGGATGATGACGTTGATTGACATAACAAACAAGACAGTAAAAATCTAAATATTGCCAGTCTGTGAAATGTACATTGCAGGTTTGTTAGCACTCTAAAATGAGTTAGGTTTGTCATCGAGCGAGTAGAATATTTTGACAAAATATCTAAGCATTAGTGGGATAGAAAGATCTTATAGACTTTGTACATTTCGGTGTAGAAGGCACTAGTCATGGCTGTTTTGACATTTTCACACTGAGTACTATAGCTCGTAAATTTCGAACTTCGAATGATGATTGGGACAATTTCTCTCCCGAATTTTGAATGCACCATCTATTTGAAAAGATAAAAAGAATCAGTTGTTGTTTTTTTTCCATTGTGTTATGGTCTTGCAATTCCAAAATCTCTTATATACACTTCATAAAAACAAATTACTAACATTAGTATGGTAGTAGTAGAATGAATTGTAGAATTGTGTTATTGTCAGGTCAGAAACATCTGCTACTGGTAACATGTAATCCAGTACAACCTGTTCCATGAACTGGTACGCTAGCATGGTATCAGTGGGCGTGCACCTGTCGGTGCAAACGGCCAGGGCGGAGGAGGTTTCATCTAACCCAACGGCCACATGCTAGGGCACAATGTGACCCTCAGTATTTGAGTCCTTCATATTGGCCCCCGGTAGCGGTGTGGTCATAGGCCTGTTTGCCTAAATCACAGACGAAGAATTGAGCAAACTTCCCGGACGCAGCTTCGAAGCTGGCGGCAGCAGGCCAGTGGTTGATTGATAGGGCAGATGGCAATATACCGTCACTCTGGCCTGGATATCGTGACACAGAGCATCCACCAGTATTGGTATTCTTTGGTTTGGGTCTTTCACCCTAGTCAGTTGGGACTGCGAGGCTGTGGAGTAGCCTACAGGCAGCCGGTCAGGCAATATGACTGTCCCTCTGGCATCCTCCTGCACCTGGATACATTTCCAGTCGTCTTGACCCTGTCTTGCCACTTGGATAAGTTGTGTCCAGGCGAGAGAGTGAGTCTGATGTTTGCGCAGCTCTTTTTCACTAAAAACAAACTCTTTGCGCCATTCTTAACACTCACCTCGTCTTCTTTCATCTTTGCGCCAGTCTTAACACTCACCTCGTCTTCTTTCCTCTCAAAATTCCAACGGCGATGGGCGAGTGCGGTGGCAGCAGGTTTGGATAGACTGGAAGCTGTTAGCACAGACCTACACGTTGGTGGCTGTGGGCTATGGTCGCTTCATCGTCGATTGAAGTGGAGGCGTGGGGAGGCAGCACCCACAGTAGCTGAGCAGCCTTATTTAAGGATAGCACTGCTCACCTCAACTGAGGAAGGGGCTAGAAAAGGTGCCCTAAAGAAAGCCCACTTCACATCACCCTGACTGGTATACCGCGACCAGTGGGGATCCCTTTTTGCGGTCGAAACAAAAAGAAATTCAGCTTACTCAGGCTAGGAGCCTGGAATATACGCACACTACAGGACAACCCAAACAACCCGGAAAGACGCACTGCACTTATTGCCATTGAGCTCAGCAGGTACAACCTGGACATAGTGGCACTCAGTGAGACCAGACTCCCTGATAGTGGCCAACTCAAAGAGCTCAGTGGTGGATACACCTTCTTCTGGAAAGGCAAGGGTGCAGTCGAACCGAGACAGCATGGTGTTGGGTTTGCAATTAAAAATAACCTTGCCAGAAACTTGCAGTCCATGCCAATTGAAATAAATGACAGGCTAATGACACTCAGGATCCCAGTTGGGAAAAGCCAGTCAGCCACCCTCATTAGCGCATATGCGCCCACCATGACAAACCCAGATGAAGCCAAAGACAAGTTCTATTCTGATCTAGAATCTGTCATATGCTCTGTCCCGGCAGCTGATAAGCTGATTCTCTTGAGGGACTTCAATGCTAGGGTTGGCTCCGAAATCTCAGCGTGGCCAAATGTTTTGGGCCCTCATGGAGTTGGTTCATGCAATAACAATGGGTTGCGCTTACTTACTTTGTGCGCTGAATTTGGCCTGTTCATTACCAACACAAATTTTAGTCTCCCCGTGAGAAACAGAACGTCATGGATGCATCCCCGCTCAAAACATTGGCATCTCATAGACTATGTCATTGTGAGGAAGACTGACAGAAAGGATGTCCTTGTAACAAAGGCGATGTGTGGTGCCGAGTGTGGAACTGACCACAGACTCATTGTTTGCAAGCTCAGACTAACATTGAGGCGCAATAGACGCCCTCAAGGGAAAGCGCCACCTAAACGCCTAAATGTTTCAAAACTCAGCTCAGCTGAGAAACAGAGAGAGCTCTCATCAGAACTCTCCTCAAAATTGGATTGCGTGACTTTTGACCCTGAGAACATTGAACAGAGCTGGACTGACCTAAATACGACTGTACACTCTTGCGCCAGCAGCACAGTTGGTTTTCCTGTCCGCAAGCACCAGGACTGGTTCAATGATAATGATAATGAAATCAAAGTGCTCATCAAAGAAAAAAATAGTCTCATCCAAGCTCACTGCAGTGACCCCTCTTCCACAGCAAAAGCTGATGCACTGCGTGCATGTAAGGGTGTACTCCAGAAGAAGCTGAGGAAAATGAAAAATGACTGGCTTGAAGAGCGAGTAAGAGAAACTCAGAAATATGCCGACACAAACAACACTAGACAGTTCTTTGAGAGCCTCCGAGCTGTGTTTGGACCATCCCGCTCTGGCACTACGCCACTTCTTGCGTCAGATGGTTCAACACGCATTGTTGAATTGAATGCCATAATTCAGCGTTGGGCAGAACATTTCGGAGGTGTGCTAAATCGGCCATCAAATATAAATACTGAGTCCATTGACCGCCTCCCTCAGACTCCTATTAATGCAGCTCTTGCCAAGCCATTCACAGCAAATGAGACCCGGACTGCCACAAACCAGATGTCCTTTAACAAATCACCAGGCGTGGATTCAATTCCTGCTGAGGTGTATGCCTTCGGTGGAGAAAAGCTTATTGAAAGGTTGACCGAGTTGTTCAATCATATGCTGAAAGCAGGGAAGCTGCCACAGGACTTCAAAGATGCTTCAATCATCCATCTGTACAAAAACAAAGGGGACAGCCAAGTCTGTGACAACCATCGGGGAATCTCTCTACTTTCAAGTGCTGGCAAAATATTGGCAAGAATGCTTCTGAATCGCCTTCTTGATCACCTCTCGTCAAATGACTTGCTTCCCGAGAGCCAATGTGGCTTTCGTAAAGAGAGGGGAACGGCGGATATGATCTTTGCTGCCAGACAGATTCAGGAAAAATGCATGGAACAAAATAAAGCGCTGTACATCACATTTGTTGACCTCACAAAAGCTTTTGACACAGTGTGTCGTGAAGGCCTCTGGAAAATCTTGGCGAAGTTTGGGTGTCCACCCGAATTCATCACAATAGTGCGCCAGTTTCATGATGGCATGCAAGCTGCAGTCAAAAGTAACGGCAGTGTTTCAGAGCCCTTTGCTGTCACAAATGGGGTAAAACAGGGTTGTGTCTTAGCCCCAACTCTATTCAGCATCATGTTCTCTGCAATGCTACAAGATGCCTTTAGCTCTCCTCCTCAAGGGGTAAGCATCAAGTACCGAACTGATGGCAGTCTATTCAACCTCAGGAGACTTCAGGCAAAAACCAAAACCAAAAGTACTCAAGTCTGTGACCTACTATTTGCTGATGATTGTGCACTTCTGGCACACGATGAGAATAGCATACAAAACTGTGTTGATAAGTTCTCTAGTGCCTGTGACAACTTTGGCCTCACAATAAGCACAAAGAAGACGGAAGTGCTCCATCAGCCTACTCCAGACGACAAGTATCCTGTGACCCCAAATATCAAAGTCCATGACAGTCTTCTGAAGGTGTCGGAGAACTTCACCTATCTTGGCAGTACACTGTCTTCCACGGCTCGTGTTGATACTGAAATTCCCTCAAGAATCAGCAAAGCCAGCTCTGCATTTGGCAGGCTTCGAAAGAGAGTGTGGGATGTTGCCGGCATTCGCACAGACACTAAGCTGAAAGTGTACAATGCTGTGGTCCTTCCCACCCTACTCTATGGGGCTGAAACCTGGACAGTGTACCAATCGCATGCCAGAAAACTAAATCACTTTCATCTGGCCTGCCTTAGAAAGATCCTAAGGATCAAATGGCAGGATAAAATTCCAGACACTGAGGTCCTCAATCGTGCCAAGGAATTGAGCATCTTCTGCCACCTGAAAAAAATTCAGCTACGTTGGGCAGGACATGTTGTCAGAATGCCCGACTCCAGACTCCCTAAGCAAATCTTCTTCTCTGAGCTCTCCAATGGAACGAGGAATGTTGGGGCCCCAAAGAGACGTTACAAAGACACTCTCAAGCAATCACTGAAGGCCTTTGCCATTGATGTGAGTGAGTGGGAAAAGCTCTCGCTTGATCGTGCAAATTGGAGGGCGGCCCTTACCAGAGGCAGCAAAGCATGGGAAGCTGACAGAGTCCAGCAGGCTATCAAAAAAAGAGAACGGCACAAGAAAAGGCCCAGTGGTACTGAACCAACGCAGCACTCTTGTCACTTACGCGGAAAGGTCTTCAGGGCAAAAATAGGACTTATCAGTCACATGAGAAGCCATAAGTCATGAAAGAACAGTCTTTCCATTCTGTCCTCTGTGTCCTTTACTTCTCTTTATTGTCCATGTGTTGAAAATTCTCAACAATTTCTGTTCTTTATTCCTCTGGTGTTGTTAAGGTCATCATCATACCTGATGGACGAACTATTATTATTAGTAGAATGATTAATAATATGAGAAGTTGGCGTGTTTTCAAAAGCGTATCATTCATCATCCTATAGGTAGAATGCGCATATCCACCATCTTGTCTGGCCGGCCCCACTTAAGGCGTCGCGAACCAATCGGCGGCGAGTTTTAAAAAAGTTTACTACTGTAAACAATGACACGTGTATATACGCACATGGGAGACGTTCGGACAATTCTTACACTTCCTTTCTCTTGTTTACACGGATGGTAGGGAATCTGACCAGCTTGGATCCATCCTTTCCACCCCTGTCACAACAGTCAACAGAAGGCAACCAGCAGGCATTTTAACCGCTGAGACGCATCTCGAAGTTACACTCATCAGCTGATCCACTGGCCATCTTGTTTGGCGGAAGTACAAAACAAAAACTCTGTGACGTCATGCGCATTCTACCTATAGACCGATTTTCATGATTTGTGACTTTAGTAGACATGACAATTTTGCTGGCAAGGCAAGATATAAACTTCAACTAAGATGAGGTTTACGTAAGTCATTTTTATGACCTACATTTTTGGAAAAATCAACTTTTTCCGACCGGAAACCAATATTCATCGCTGTTTTCCACAAGGTTTACTTTGAACTACTGACATCTTTTTCCCGTTGAGGTTTGGTTCTGAGTTCTTGTATGGTAATAAATTATTTATTTTCAAATATCTTGAAAATAGAACACTTGGCGACGTCTCTGTCGAAGTTGTCCATTGCTTTATCTTTTATTTTCTGTACCTTTTCATGTTACCCTTTCCTTTCACGCTTTGGATCTTGTTCAATCCATCCTTTGAACGATGACTTAGAAATGCCAGTAGCATTAATCACCCCAGCTGCACTACGGTTAAGATTACAAAACACCACCTTTCTCTGGGCTTCCGTTCAGAAATACTTATGTAACATTGTACAGAAAGTTTCTGGAAAGTGATAAATTTCAGTTTGAAAGACATTATGACTAGATATAGCACACCAAGTATTTATTGCAGTACCGATGGACCTTCTGAAACAAATACGCAACATTATGTTCTGCCTTCAGAATTGAGCTGTGCGCTTTTGTTTCTGTCCAATTTACGACGAATGCTTTATTACACGGGCTAATTAATGGTCTATAGGTAATTTCCTTGTCCACATTCGCAATAACATTGAGCGCCGTCGCAAACAGTTCCACTGACTAAAAAATAAGATTTTATCATTTCCTTTCAGCAGTAAGGTCGTATGAGAAGCTGCATCACATAACTGTTATTGTAGGCGGTATGAATCATCTATCAAAGCGAACCTTCACCAGATCACTAACATAAATTAAAAGTTGATAGAAATAAGCAGAAGCTTGTCTGCCCCCCCCCCCTGTCAAATGGTAGGATCGAGTACCTAGTCTTCTCGGATAAGGACGAAAAAATTCGGAGGGCCCGTGTGCACGTTGCGCACGTTAAAGATACCTTGGCAGTTGGAAATCGTAAAGAGCAGGCCGAAAGGCCGCTGCCCGGGCAAAATTGAAATTAATAGATTAAAATTTATCCATATCATCTCCCCCCCCCCCCCCCCCCCCCGGCAGAACAAGAAATAATAAAACAAGTAAAGTGAGGTGTAAATGCCAAGGGCAGCGAACCTCCTAAAATAAAGACCTCAAATCATGCCCCCCCCCCCCAACTTCTGTTTGAAAAAAAAAATAACCAGGGAGACATACAGCTTGTATTCTTTGTCCTAGATGTTTTGTATTGTCCAATGGTAGGCGGGTGAACAGATAGAATAGGGAGGGGAGGGGGTGACGCGGGTGGGCGTGGCCCCAGCGAACAAAATAAATACTCAAGTCTGTAAGAGACACCACCGCGAGATAGTTCGGCTACGATCGTCTTCTTTTTGGGTGGGGGGGGGGGGGAGAGAGAGAGAGACCCGAACGGTTATGCGATCTGTTTTCTTCTTGGCAAGGCGGTGGGTGCCGTAGCAGAGGTCGCAGGTTCGACCCCATCTTGATCATTTCTCTTCCGTCCTTCTTTCACTCCCGCGTTGCTTTTCCGAGCACGAACTGGGCACCACAACTTTAATTCGCCTCACATTTTCTCTAAATAAGGTTAAAGTTGGTGGCACAGTGAGCCAAGTCTACTGTGCTTAATCTGTTCTGGCTCACCGTGCCCGGTCCGTCTTTCCGCCACTTAGCTTTAATGCACCCAGACTAGTTAGGACAGACCTGTTTCGATCTCGGCAGTGTGCGAGGCCCCACCTGGCTCCGTACTCCACATCTAACACCGAGGAAACGATCCAACAACAGTCTTGTCTCAATCTACCATGAGCCTGAAAAAATGAATTTTCATTTATAACTGATTTCAGTGGAACTGGCTAGATGTTGTTGTTTGTTTTTCCCTCAAGTTTCTTCTATGAACAAGGCCTCCTTGTGTTAAGAACAAAACTTCTGAGCAATTCGTAGGACTGGGCGGCACCAGATGTTTTTCAGTGTCGCGACTCCAGGCTCCGATACCATAACTTCTCGTTGGAGTCGACACCGACACCGATACCGAACCCAGTGACGTCAGGGGTCTATGCTGAAAGGATCAGACCCTGATGTCGTCTCTGACCCCGTCTATGACCCGAGGAAGTTACATCACGACTCCAGCCCTTAAGTGACGATTCCATCACTGACCCTCAGAATTTCTATGATGCAAAGGTGAACAGTCAAACTTTAGTTGGCTGTCTCTTGTCTAGTGCGGGCCATTGGCACAGTACTGAAGTGTCGGGGGACACAGAAATAATTTTCTAAATATTTAAAATCTTTTTAATGTAATGTTCACTGGTATGAAATATGCAGTAGGCAGTGATAATGAGTAGGAAAACTAGAGAGCCTATGCAGGGTCGGCACTAGTACCGGTACCACATTCTGGTGTCGGAGTCACAAGGTGAAGGTCAGTACCTAACGAGTCCGCACTGGTGTCGGAACCGTGCCCAGCACTAACAATTCGTTGCCTCCGACCCCTCTATCATTGGTCTTTATTTGTAATCACGTTATTCCCTAGGTCGACCAACTCATGAAACTTTGATAGTTGTGTCTGTGTATGACGACAGGATAGCCCGGTCCGGCGGACAGCTTTTCCCTGGAAATATGATAGATTTCATTTATGGCCCGCCATGGTGGCAAGACAATAAATCATAAACGGCCCTGGAAAAGAGAATTCTGTTGAAATCGTTCTGGCCAGCTCTAAAGGACACAGATTATCTAGAGTTATAACTGAATTAAAAAACTCCACAGAAACTGAAATCATGGGACTGTCAAATGGTGAGACTCAGGGTTACATATAATTATTATTGTAGTGATCGCGACCTTGTTTGTGCCAACTCCACTTTTTGCACAACTGAGAAATTCAACGTTAAACGTTTGCGGCTTTAGTATTAAGAGTTACAATAAATTGTATTCGTATTTGTATACTACTTTAATCCCATTCGGGAAATTTGCGTTTGTGCCATTGCAACCCAATTACAACTGGAGCAAGCACGTCGACGCACTCAGCGCCGGTCGGCGGATTGAAACAGTTTGATAAATGCCTTAAAATATTTTAAACAAGTGTCAAATTGTTCAGTTGTATTCTCTTCTACATACCGTACTTAAAAACTTTAGTTTTTTTCAGAAACCGGATATAGAACAAATAAGAACTAAGCTCAAGAGATGGGAGACTGGGTTTTGTGACTTTTCTGCACAATCAGGCTATATCAGAGACTTGGTTAGAAATTTGAGCTACCGTCAGGCGAACGAGGAGCCGTAGAAACACTGTGATAGATTATTTTCTTAAAAGGAACTCACTCCGAGCAGAACTGGAACCTTGGACATCTGACACTTACGTTAAGTACTATAATCACAGGGCCGTTTCTTTAGCCGTCAATTTATAAACATGTTTGTCTGGGCTTAAAAGTGGGTCTACAGTCAAAGTCTAATTCTTTGGGGGCGTTTCTATGGCATTTACTCGGTAGTAGCCTAACGGGGGTCCTAGCCTTGAAATGCCACTATATACTAGATCTAGGTAGTGCTGGAAAGGCACTGAAAACCTCAATAAAACAGAGAAAAAGCCGTCGAAAAAAATAATCGTAAAACTAAAGTTCTGTGTAATGAATAAACACCACCCTACACACCTCCCATTAACAAACACAATTTTGGGGTATTGTTCGTCCTTTCTGCCAGATCTTACTGTCCCTTTGGTGCCAGCCCTCAACGACCCATTTCAGGGCTACAACAACAACACTCAGCCCTTGCAAGGACTCAAAACAGTCTTCAGATGGGAGGAAGAAGAGTAACGGAAGAACAAGAAGAAGACCAAGAGAAGCCATGGAGAAATAACACCAAGAAAAACGACTCCGGGAAATGAATAGAGGAAGAAGGAAGACAGCGAGCTTCAGCAAACAAAGATTTCTACATACAATTCCAGTGAGAAAGTTCCTTTTTGGGGATATATCGCGGGTATAGAGCAAAATTGTTGTATCTCCAGTGATATGAATAATGGGAGCTTACTCGGAAATACCACAATACTGGTCTCAATGATCTCATTTATAAGGGAGATACAACAATAGGCCTACTGCTTCTCTGTAAATTGGAACTGGTTAAAGATAGCGGAATAACGCAAAAAATTGCAAGAAGCAGTTTGTGATTATTACAGTATTGCCATTATGAATTCCAATTCATATCACTGGGGATACAATTTTGCTCTTTGCAAGCGATATGTTCACCAACTTACCAAAGCCAAAAACAAGTTTTACTTTTGAAGAAGAGGTGTCTTTTCTCTTTCTTGAGAACTAAGGAAATTATTGGTCTGCTGGGAGTAACACCTTATCGGTTTAGCGGTACCTGAAATTGTAATGTTTTCTCAAAGGCTTTCCTTTTTCCCTAGTGTATTATACAAGATTGAGTGTTGTGTCCGATATCAGTGACCAAACTTTCTACGCCATAAGTTGTTATTAATAATGTATTTAATACCGGTTTTAGCACTTACAGTAAGTTACATTGTACTTTAGTTGGCTCACCGAATTTAACGAGCCAGTTTGTCCTTTAGAGAGTAGCCTACAGAGTTCTTGGTCGATATCTATTTTACTTACAGTCCATGAGTACATTTAAAGTACTTCTGCCTTGAAGTTTCATTGCACCGTAAAAGCAACTGATTGACTGTCCTGGCTTTCAGAAATGTTAGATCCAGTGGAAAGTTGTTTGTGTCTGGAGGCCGAAGCGGTAGATCCTACTATAGCTCGGGTTTATAAAAGCCATGCAAAATTGCTAGTGTGTGCTGATATTGATGTTGTAACGAGGCTAACCTTCGGGTTTTATACGCGCAAGCATAACTGACCTGTGTCTTTGGCCTGTATACACTGTTTCCGCTCTTCTCTCTCACTATCTCTATCTCCGTAACGTCGCTGTGTCTCTCCCTATCCCCTCCCTCTCTCCCTCTTCCACTCTCTGCTTTGGTGATGACAAAGAAGACCGCTGATCTAATGCCTGCTGTTCCGAATGACGCAATTTCTCCAAAGTTTCCCAGGATCTTGAGTATTTCTACGGATCTCATCTGAACCACGATGCTGTGCAATCCTTTCTTCATGCACAAGGGAAATCGCACCAAATTGAGCGTGTGTCAGATACAGCCTCCCATGCGCATCGATGTATTAAATATGGCTGACCTGTTAGGGGAAAAAGGTGAACGTTCCTCTATGGCCGTCAAATTTTAATTTTAATAGCTCGAGGCCAAATGTGAAAAAAGAAAAAAGTTCTTGAAAACCAAATGGTTGAAGAAAGAAATGGACGAACACACGAGCCATTTGCAACCAAAGTCTGCTCAAACAGTGGACAGGTCACGCAGCAGCTGATGGCCAAATCTATCTATCTATCTATCTATCTATCTATCTATCTATCTATCTATCTATCTATCTATCTATCTATCTATCTATCTATCTATCTATCTATGTATCTATCTATCTATCTATCTATCTATCTGTCTATCTATCTGTCTATCTATCTATCTATCTATCTATCTATCTATCTATCTATCTATCTATCTATCTATCTATCTATCTATCTATCTATCTATGTATCTACCTATGTATCTATCTATCTATCTATCTATCTATCTATCTATCTATCTATCTATCTATCTATCTATCTATCTATCTACCTATGTATCTATCTATCTATCTATCTATGTATCTATCTATCTATCTATCTATCTATCTATCTATCTATCTATCTATCTATCTATCTATCTATCTATCTATCTATCTAACTATCTGTTTGTCTGGCTGTCTGTCTATCTATCTATCTGTATGTCTGTACGAAAGCTTATCTGTCCAACCATTCATCCTTCTGTCTGTCTGACTGTCTGTCTGGCGTCGAATGATGAGTGAGCAGCATTATTTTTCCCTTTGGCGTCCATTTTACATGGGTAAGATATTCTATTCTGAGCGAGTGTGAAATCCATCGGAATTTCCGTTTTGTAACGGAGAGCCGAGCAAATGGAGTGACGGTGCCCTCGGCTATTGCACCATCTCCGTAGGCGTTTGGCATTTTGACCGTTCCATCTGTTTCCTTGATGGCGTGGCTTTCCGTCGTCTCTATGCAGACCTTAAAAGCCGTCAATGTGTCCTGGCTGTCAATGTTTCGGTTGTATTTACACCAAAGACACAAGATGCAATAAGATGAGGCACTCCCTTCATTCCCCCCCCCCCCAAAAAAAAACCACCAAAAAGGAAATCGTGCACACAGTTTGCGCGCTAATCGACGACGGGGCGCACTGCGCATTGCATGAAAAGCATGTTTCATAAAATTATAATGGTAAATTAACGAAATGGATTTGTTTAGGTGCTACTGCGACTAAACGAGAGAGAAAGAGAGAGAGCCAGGGTTTCTACAGTGATTGAAGTTATAATTACAAAATAAGTGACTTCATCCAAGGCCTACAGCGATGCCTGAACGGTGAAACAGCGATGCGAAATCTATGCAAGCTAAACCCACTAGCTGTCTTATCTTAATGCAACTAGTATCTTTGAAATTAGATAGGCAACGGAATGGCTGTGGGGAAAGGAAACTGAAATTCGTTTCCTCTCTTTTTTTGTGAATTATGAGAACTCCAGTCTGGTAAAGAGGCAATATTATGTTATTTCGTTCACAGCGCTAGCACTGTGGTTTTTTAGCTAAGCTGATACCCCTGTGTGTGTATAAAAAAAAAGAGATATAAGGAATTCTGAGTATACATTTTTATGGCGTAAATGAAAATGATGACAAAATGATATCGGCGCTGCAGGTTTTCTTTTTTCTTTTCTTTTCTTCCGTAATAATGATATTATCTGTTGCTTCCTATGACAGCTTGAATAGCCGTATTGGGGAAAAAAAAAAAAAAAAGAGCGAAAAAAAAAAGATAACGCAATTCGATTGGTTAAGATCCTGTCAATTTTGACGTCTCGGTGAGGAAAGGTTTTAATTTGATTCTTAAGATGAAGAATAAAATATAAGAGTTCATTTTCAGCTATTCGAGGTGAGATGCGATATGATCTATTCCACTGACTTGCCGGGCGTTGTTTTTTATGGGGTTGGAGGCATGTTGGGTTTAAAATGTGGTATTGCGTATTTTGGTTTTGTTAACATGTCACAAATTTGATGTAACGGCATTACTAAACTCATCCTTTTTATTTCATCGTTTCAATTAGATAGACTAAGGACACGGAAAGTCCTTGTCCTAGATTTTGAGGAAATCTAATATCTTGGCACAAATCCCAGGAGAGCTGGCAGCGCATTGATTCAAGTCCGTTTTGTTTCAGTTTTAGTGTAGAGTGTGGACTATACGGAATTAAACCAAACATACTACAAACGATAAGATGAGACACTTGTCTTCTTCGTACCACAAAAAAAAAAAAAAAAACATGCGCATAATTTGCGCGCTGATCGGGGGCGGGGCCCATGGCGCATAGTATGAAAAGAATGCTTGATGTAATGATAAATTTATGATGCAAAGTTATGACAGTGCTACTTCGACTAAAAAGAAAGAAAAAATAGCCAGTTTTCCCAAAGCGATTGAGGTTATAATTCCACAATATATGACGTCAGTCAAGGCCTAGATTGGACAAAATTCAATATTTTCCCTATTTGGCTTTGTAAAATACGGCATTTTTCATGACTTCCCCGCATTTGCCACTAGGTGCACGCTATAAACACTATCTGTCTTATCTCATCAATTCTAGTATCTTTGGTTTAACTGGACTTTTTTCTTGCACAAGTGCGACTGAAACAAGTCGGTCCCGCTTCCAAGAAAGCTCGAGATAGAGTCAAGGCCAAACAGCCCTGATTCAGTGAGCTTCTAGCCAAAGTCTTGGTTCAAAGTCCTATTATGGTGATTATTTTACGTGCACTATGCGCGGTCTCGACTTGATGCAACTGTTGTTGAATTTCTAGCACCCAGTTGGTGTTGCTTCTGATTTACCTCTTGTCCAAGAATTCGATCAGAAGAGATTCATTATTTATATTCTGACTAATTAACTTTGGTTGATATGTACGATTTATGAGTCGGGAATCGTTAATTCTATGCAATGTCAGATACGCACTTGGGGGATTTTTTCTTGCCCAAGAAATTGATCAAAAGATTCATTATTCATATCCTGACAAACTAATTTTGGTTCATGCGTGTGATTTATGTGTCTGGAATAAAATATTCTAAGCGATATCACATACTTAGTAATTTGAGATGACTTCACTTAACACTGTTGCGGATTGTTTTCTCTCTCATCTAACCCCGTTCCTTTAACCTCCTAGTGACTAGATACAGACTGCATCTAAGATCTGATTTAAAACGGATTTAAACTTGACAAAGAAATCCACAATTATAAATCCTGAGCAAGAAAAATTATTTGGCAATAAATTGGAAAGTGCGCTCTGAAGCATTACTGCAGTGTTGCAAAAAAAAAAGATTGTGTACGCCACTATCTAGGTCAGACTCATTGTTTAACATCTTTCATGGAATAAAGTTTGTCCTATCTCTATCTATCTGGGTTATGATTTTGTACTATAATAGATTCTTTTGGCCATGACAAAGAGGAAATTGAACGGAAATTAAAACAAAACACAACACATATTTCTTTTTTTTTATTATTATATATATATTTTTTTATTTTTTTTTGCTTTTTGCATGTGTCTTAAAATTTTGTTTTGGGCAGATTGCGACGTTAGTTCTTGTTTGTTCCAGGTTCACTTTTTGCGCAGCTTAGAAATTCGACCTTTAACGTTGGCGGCTTTAGTATTGTGATGAGGAGTTAGAATAAATCGGAACTGAGAAACAGCTTGATAAGTGCCACAGCACATTTGTTTTAAACAAGTGCTAAAGTCTGCATGCTAAAATATCTCCAGTTTTTTTCAGAAAATGGATAATTATACAGTATTTTTCCAGAACACAAGCAGATTAGAACAGCGGGCGTCAGGTAACTTGTTTCACGTACGAAACTGTGGGCATTAGATGGTTACTTTGTATGTGTTCTGGTAATTGGATATGGTCATAACTTCTCCCTGCTTACGTCATGACGTTCTGTTTACTTGCTCGACAGGTGGTTGTGTTTTTAACTTCATGGCCAACATTGAGTTAATGTAATTCTGGCTCCTGGTATTTTTGCCCCCACGGAAGCTGACAGCTAACTGTGTGAGAAAATGCTTAAAATGTAGAAAACCTGAAATGAGATTTATACATCTTCTTGCTCTCCCTAGATATTTTATCCAAGTGTTTTTGTATCTAGGGAAATACGATTTGTGTGAATGACGCACGGGGTTTATTTTTCCCCAGAGAGATAAGGCTTAAAATGGGAAAATCCCTGTCAAGGGCATGGTCATATGTGCCTCTGTATTGCTTTGCACAAGTCGAATTTAAAACTGAGAATCGTATAGTGTTTCAATAAAGTGTCTTTTCTTTATATCCATTTGTGTGAATGACACACGGGGTTTATTTTCCTCCAGAGAGAAGAGGCTTAAAATGGGAAAATCCCTGTAAACGGCATTTTCGTACGTGCCTCTGTTTTGTTTTCTACCTGTCGAAGTTAAAACTGAGAATCTTACAGTATTTTGACAAAAAGTTAATGTAGGTTTATTTTACAGATGGGCCCTGATCGTAAACCGGCTCACACGACTATGTACTGTACGATAATGGTCGCAACTCAATATTTTCTCATTTGCCTTTGTAATTAGACTGCGACTCACAGATTAGTTTTAACGAGGTTCCAACAGCCCACCGACGATACATCATCCAACAAATCATCTCTTAATGTCTTTTATCTCTAATTAATCATGTTTTCGCAATAATATGCAATCAGTCATGCTCTGCTTTATAACTCCAAGTTCATGTTTATGTATCAGAATTTTAATGATCAGACACAATGCTGTATAGTCAGAATCAGGATAAAACAATCTAATAAATCATCCATGGCTCAGACTCCAGTGAAGAACCAACAACGCCAATTTAGCATTGTAAATGGTTTGGATTAAGTCAACCTGGCACTAATGGACAGGGCGGTTACCAGGGGACATGTCAAGTTCTCATTACCGACAAGCCGAATGCATCATCTTGGCCATTATCAATATGGACGTTAATGTGTTCAAGAGCGGTGGTTCATAACCTCTTAACCACCCCCTTCCCCCCAACCCCCAAGCTTTAGCCCTTTTTATTCATGTCTCAAGGTTGTATTGCCACCCCCCACTCCCTCCCCGCCAAAAAAACAAAACAAAACAAAACAGCAAAAACAATTCAGGTTCAATTCCATAGACTTTGCACCACTAATGAGACAAATCTTTGTAATTTTTTCCTTTCTAATTATTTTTCTTTATTCTAACGTTTCTTCTATCTCGTTACCAGCGGGGGGGGGGGGGGGGAGAGAGGGGAGGAGGTGTCCAAATTACATCCTTTTTAAATTTTTATTTTTTTAAATATTTTATTTTTTCAAATATTTTATCTTTTTAATTTTTTTTTATTTCTGATGAATTATTTTAGCAAAGGAATTAAATAACGGAGATTTAGACTGAATGTCATTAAGAAATAATTATTACTTACAATCTGGATAAGTTTTTTTTTCCAGTTTTGACCATCTGGACTCAAATATTTTGTTTAACGAAATTTAGATCCATCTTAAATGACAATCACCATCCCCTGTGTCAAGATTTCTAGATCATCCAAGAGCAACCGAATGATATGCTTGAAAGCAAACAGAGAAAGATAAGATCGTTTTTGGTCTCCACAATAAGCCTCAATTTCAGACATGATAGCTAGCTCTGTGCATTTTTTTTTACCAAGGGTCCATGCCGTGTTACTTCATATAAGAAGCCGATTATTGAGTTGTGACATGTTTATGTAATGATACGTTGGGCGTGTGTGTGCCATGTATGAGCTCTGAACGTCAATTTCACTCATGGGATGAGAGAGTGGTTCTTATCTTATCTTATGTTAAAATCGGGCAAAAAGAAAAAGTTGTATGTAGCGAAACCCCGCGTGAGAAATAAAACCCAAATCATACAAAGCAAACTTAAGAGAAGACAGAAAATGCTCAAATTTTAAGCTTTTGCCTTTATCAAGAAAAATAAAATAAAATAAATAAAAGATAAAATGAAACAGAGAAAACAATCGAACAATACAAGATTTCAACAGGAAATATATATAGAATCGAAGCGAAACAGGATATGTTACTTATCTGCGAGTTCTTGCTTGGTTAGCAGCATAAAAGCACGTCCGTCTGCCAAATGCATGGAAGCCCTGCTGCGACCCCACAGTTTTTCTGTGGTTTTTATAATATTTCGACATTTTCTTCTCTTACCTTATCTATAAAAGCGACTTTAACATTTCACAATACAATCAAGGGGACACGTTGGTCTAGGGGCAAGGTGCTCGCCTCTCTTACCGAAGGTGCAGGGTTCGATCCCCGGTCGGTGCAGGCATGTTGGAATTTTTATGAGGGAAAAATTGGCGTCCTTGATCTTGTGGTAGGTAGTATCGAGCACCTCGTCTGCTCGGATAAAGGCGAAAAACTCGGAGGGCCAGTTGGCATGTTGACCACGTTAAAGATACCTTGGCAGTTGAAAGCCCAGATGAGCAGGCTGAACAAAATTCTAAAAAAAAACAACTGATTCCTACCACAAAAACACATAGAAACAAAAAGAAGAAAAATAAAAAGAAGAAAAAATGAGGTGTAAATGCCAAGAGCAGTGAAACCTCTCAAAACATAGACCTAAGACACAGTACAATCATATAGTGTGCATTTCTTGACAGTCTGGGTGTTTCCCATCTGGAATTCATCATGTCCCCAAATTGCGCGCGTATAAATACGATAAGTACTATTCTTTCTCGTTCAGTTATGAAGGATTGTGATGCGAACCGTTGCATTATTGACATAGATGGTACGCGCGCAAGTCGACGGACGGAATTTGACGAATTGGTCTGTCTCGGTATCCTGTGTCTCGGGTCGAACTAGACCACTATTGAGATTCATAATTATTTGTCTTTACAATTTCGACTTGTGCCAAAAAAAGGAGACCAGATGTTTCCCCTAGAGGATAAGCAATTCCCACAGAGAAGAACATGTTTCATTATGCAGTTACTGTTTTTCCAAAGCAACGTCTGAAAATAAAAACAAACAAAAAGTCTTTAAGCCCTCAAATTTTAATATGTTGAGATCATTTAAGCCTGTTTGTCAACGTTTTTGCTATCTTTACTTTGTCAGCTGTTGACAATTTAATGAGGAAACCTTTTATTTGAAATGTCGATAAAGTGGGTGTCGTTTTCTTTTTTTTATATAATAGAAGGCAAAATGGTGTGCTGGTGCAAAACAATATGTGAAGTTCGACTACAAACAAGAGCTCTGCTAAATTACTGGCGAAGTAATAGGGCGGCTGGTAAATATAATGCAACAACATTAGAAGGAACATTGGAAAGTGGACAGGGTTTGGTTTCAAAGGCTACGGCCATTAACCAAAGCTAAAGAGGAGACAGTAATTCAATGCCCAGTTCCCGTGTTAAATGTATGTTATTTACACAAGGGTTGTTTGATGCAGCATTGCACAATTTTACAGTCATCAGACAGTAAATAAAGTCGGAGGCCATCAGGAACATTTCACCTCGTTTCCGTGAATTTCTGTTGGTTGGTTGGTTGGTTGGTTGGTTGGTTGGTTGGTTGGTTGGTTGGTTGGTTGGTTGGTTGGTTGATTGGTTGGTTGGTTGATTAGATGGTTGGTTGGTTGGTTGGTTATTCTGGTTGGTTGGTTGGTTGGTTGGTTGGTTGATTGGTTGGTTATTCTGGTTGGTTGGTTGGTTGGTTGGTTGATTGGTTGGTTGGTTGGTTGGTTGGTTGGTTGATTGGTTGGTTGATTGGTTGGTTATTCTGGTTGGTTGGTTGGTTGGTTGGTTGATTGGTTGGTTGGTTGTTTGGTTGGTTGGTTGGTTGATTGGTTGGTTATTCTGGTTGGTTGGTTGGTTGGTTGGTTGATTGGTTGGTTGGTTGGTTGGTTGGTTGGTTGGCTGTTTGATTATTCTGGTTGGTTGGTCGGTTGGTTGGCTGGTTTGTTATTCTGGTTGGTTGGCTGGCTGGTTAGTTGGTTGGTTGGTTGGCTGGTTGTTTGGCTGGTTCGTTGGATGGTTGGTTGGTTGGTTGGTTTTTCTGGTTGATTGGTTGATTGGTCGGTTGGTTGGTTGGTTGGATGGTTGGTTGATTGGTTGCTCGGTTGATTAGATGGTTGGTTGGTTGATGGGATGGTTGGTTGGTTGGTTTGGCTGTCTGGTTAGCTGGCTTTTTGGCTGGTTGGTTGGTTGGTTGTTTTGATTGTCTGGTTGGATGGTTGGTTGTTTTGGCCGTCTGGTTGGCTGGCTGGCTGTCTGGTTGGCTGGTTGGTTGGTTTTTTGGTTGGTTGGTTGGTTGGTTGACTGGTTGGCTGGCTGGCTGGACAGTTGATGGGTTGGTTTGGGGTTTTCAACCGATTGGTCTCAATAGCTGATGACAGAATCACGATAAGTAGTATAAGAACTCTGTCTACACCTAAGTCAGTGCTACACACTGGATGAGGAAATAAAATGGAATACAAAATAGCCAAATAATTACTGAGATCAATTTACGACGTAATATTGCTCAGCAAAGCTGGAGATGACAACAACAAAAAAACCCAAAAAACTGGACGTGACATTTCCCTCTGCTATTCTGCGTTCACTTGATATTTCCCAACCAGGACTGAACTGTCTGAGCTATACTGGGGAAGGAATTTGAGAGAGTCTTTCTGTTGTTGTTTTCGTCTAGAGTGACGAAGTGGGCATAATGGACGATGTGGAGAAAATTATCACTGGAATGAATGCCATACTTGATCATGCAGTCGCGTTTTTGAACTTTCTTTCTCACACATCATTCTGTTGTCAGATCCTCCCTGGAGCATGATTTTCAGACGTGCTTAGATGAAAACCAATTGTTGAATGGACTCACAATAAAGAAAAAAAATTGCTTTATGATTTCAGTAGGTTTGGAGCATAAGTCGTGCTTCAGAGGGGTTTGACGGATCAAATAGATGCCAACAAAAAAATCAGAGCACTGGTGGTTTAAAAGTTGTTTTTTTTTTTTTTTAATTCCAGTTAATTTTAACAGAATGATACACTTCAAAGCAAATGGAGGAAGATATTGAAGATTGTTTTTGCCTTCTGCAATTCGCTTCACCAAATTTGTATAGCTAGATAATAATTATGTGCCATGTTTACTAAGCCTCCACGCCATGTTATTTCATGTAATAAGCCTGCTATTGAGTTATGGTGTCAGATGCTGCTAGCACATTGTACACGAAAGAAATGATGGTAGAGGTTGACTGTGTCTGATCGGGTCAAAGAGTTTGGATCGGGTTTAGTGCGACAGGGTCTTTCTGGATTTACTTTAAAATCTAGGAAATTATGGTGTGCACTTTTTGTCTGCTGGCATCAGACTGTATCTGACTGGGATTAGTATGATACCCCCGTAAGTCATAAAACAGCTCAATGTGATCTTTCCAAACTAATCGTGTACACAATGGCTGTTGTTACTTGTACGTACGCATCCCAAGTGTTTTGCGCTAGGGGCGCGGACATACATGTATCTATCCCTAACCCCGTCCTTATCCTCAACCCAAAACCTTATCAAATCCTTAACCCTACCCCTGCCCTTTCGACCAAAAAACAGGAGGAAAACAAAAAGAAAATCGGAAGGAATGAAAAATTTCGGCTGTTGTTTGGAGTATTTCGGTAGGAACTCTCTAGCTCTGGAATCACAAAGGGCTCTAAAATACGTACCCCCAGAGCAAAAAAACTTGGGGGACATAATTACATACTTGTAACAACATTTGTGCATCGTTTTTATCTGGGTGCTTGCATATTTATAGTTACCCACGCTCTCCTGGCGCTCTGTTTAAAAAAAGCATAGTATAAGCAGTAACGTGCATTTCTTACGTCTTCCCTGCCCTATGCTACTCTTTAAATCTGCAGTCTTTCTTTGTATCTACATGTAGAGATCTACTGCTATTTGTGTGTCTTACCACGAATATTTCTTTTTCTCTTTGTTGTTCTTATATTTCATAATGTAAGCATGTTTTCTGGTTTAGCTTCTTCCACACACTGAGAAATCTACATCCTCTCTTTGTCTGTGATTTTACGCCATTAATTGTCTGTCTTTCCATACACACATTTTCTTTCTGTTATTATTATTTTTCAAACTTCAACCCTCTTTCTGTTTCAGCCGCAACACACATACTGAGAAATCTGCATCCTTTCATTGTCTGTGGTCGTATTGATAGGCTATTTGCATGTCTTTGTGGACCAGTGACGTTCTATATTACTGACACTATAAATAAGGTTACTTAGGCCGGTTGCTTAACAGATTTTTTTTTCTTTTGGTTGCCTTTTATCCTCAAAATGTTACCCTCAATTCCCGGGTTGTAGTTTTTTTCTGGTTTCTTCATACATAATTATGTGCTGAAAAATCTGCATCCTTTCTTTGTCCCTGATTGCACAGCCGCTTGTCTCTCTTTCTACGTGTATCTTTTTTCTTTATCTTATTTTGCAAAATTTAACCCCGTTTTTCAGTTTTGACCCCACTTTCGTCATAGGAGCCGAGTTTCTTTGTACCTGTCACCGTGTTAATTGCCATTACCTTCTCATTAGTTCAGCTGAAATTTCTCTTTGCTCTCGAACTTCTTTTCTTGCCAGTCTTGACACAATTTCGCGTGTCTGGGCTTTTTCTGCAGCCAAGGGGAAAACGTTTGTTCTGTTTTTGTGCTTTCTTATGCACTGTTTATATTTGTTTACCTATATCTCTCCCACAGCATTACCTGTATACCTTTGGCTTGTGATAGCTAATCTACACTATCTGTTGGCCTGTGTCTGCCTGGTATGTTTGTATAATCCTTTGCTGCTGCGTGGCCTTTGATAGGGCGCAACTAAATTATTTGCCCATTTTAAACCTGCATGTCTGTGTGGGACAGGTATGAACGAAGAGGACAGATTCGGTAAATTTATCCCCTGTCTTTATTGACCGGATACTTCGAAGATTGAATACTTCAGACTAAATGGCCATAACAGTTCTTTATCATGGATGGATGGATGGGTGGATGGATGGATGGATGGATGGATGGATGGATGGATGGATGGATGGATGGATGGGTGGATGGATGGATGGATGGGTGGATGGATGGGTGGATGGACTGATGGATGGATGGATGGGTGGATGGATGGATGGATGGATGGGTGGGTGGATGGATGGATGGATGGATGGATGGATGGATGGATGGATGGATGGATGGATGGATGGATGGATGGATGGATGGATGGATGGACGGATGGAAGGATGGATTGATAGATGGATGGATGGATGAATGGAGAGGAGGTAGGAAGAGATGGATGGATGGATGGATGGACGGCTGTTTCTGGCTCTTTTTTGCGTATTGTATGTAAGTTCTTCACTCTCTGATAAGTTCTCTCTCTCTTTCATGCCAAGTTTCTCCGCATAACTTCTTTTGTTTTTGTTTAGTTTTTTTGTTTGTTTTTTTGCATTTATATTTTTTTTTATTCTCTCCCGTTCCATTCTCTGCACCAGGAATTTAACTGTACGTGAAAATTGCACAGACTTCGCACCCAAAATGCTCTCGATATTTTTTTTAAAAATCAGAACAAGCAACGTAATACGTTTGAACTATTTTTTGCGGGGAGGTGTATGTTTTTGAAACCAATAAGTAAGTAAAGATATTGGCAAGGCAGAAATCTGAATAATAATAATTTTATTATTCTTGTTATTCTGGATGAAGATGTGTTTGCTAGAGAATGCACAATGACCACTCGGGAGGCATATAAATATGCAAAATGCAACGGTTGTGGACATCCGTGTTCCCGACGGTGTAGAGAATTTTTTTTTAAAAATGTTATGGCTTAGTAAAACAGTCCGTTTCTTTATAAATCAGAAACAAAAATGTAGTTGATGTATTTTACCTAGTTCCACCTCCCCTGGTGCGTCCGCTATTGAAACAAGAACAGACGTACCAGCTTGTAAACTGAGCATTGTGACTTAGGAACCTGCTTAAAGCCGGCAGGATGAATTCGGATACTGCCGAAAGGAAAGAAGAAGAAACGAAAGGAGGCCATTTGGGAACATTTACTTCCTTCGTTGTTCATATTTCCGAATTGTTATCGCCAGCCAGCCAGCCAGCCAGCCATTGCTATGTTATAGCCAACACGTTTGCCTCACTCGCTGCCATATGTGAGGTATAATGTTCTCATATCTTTGGCAAAAGCAGATACACTGCAAAGCACCAATTTTTCTGCATAGATGTTTTGGCATGTTGGCAAATTAATGTGATGCTGTTTGGGCAGCTGACAGTTTAATGTTTACCTGGTGTACGTGTAGATTGTCCACGGGTTCCGGGATGGAGAAATTGCGGCACGGAGAATGTTTCTGCATAACACACCCACGCACCCACTCACACTCACACTCGCGTACACAGTACACACGTACGCCCACACATACAAGCATAAACCCACACACAAACGTACACAAACACATAAACACACCTACCACGCAAGCACACATACACGCTGGCACACACACGATATACGCGCACGCTCACAATCACATACACATACACACCTACTCACACACGCGCGCATACGCACACCCACCTATACACACACACACACACAAAAACACAAATCAAATCTTGCTTTTCGGTGTGGGACTAAAGTAACAAAAAATTATTGATATAATACAGCACGTGTCACTGTGTGCCAAGCAAAAAAAATTATCAAGCAACTGCGCGGCCAGATATCTACTTGCACTCAGGTGTGCTGAATTTGAGAATTAACTGAACATATTAAAAGCAGACTTCTTAGGCTGGTAACGGACTGGGTCAAGTGTTGAGCTCTTTATTTTAGGAGGTTCACTGCCCTTGGCATTAACACCTGACTTTCTTTGTTGTTTTTTTTATTATTATTATTTATCTTTATTTTTCTTGTTGTGGTAGGGATTAGTTTTTTTTAGAATTTTGCCAGGGCAGCGGCCTGTTCGGCCTGCTCTTTTCTATTTCCGATTGCCAAGGTATCTTTAACGTGCGCAACATGCACACGGGCCCTCCGAGTTTTTCGTCCTTATCCGAGAAGACTAGGTGCTCGATCCTACCTAACATAGGATCAGGGACAGGAAAATAATAGGAGAAAAATCCCCAAACTTCCAACATGCCTCCATCGGCCGGGATTCGAACCCGGTACCTTCAGCATGAGAGGCGGGCACTTTGCCTCGAGGCCACCGTGTCCCCTAAACTGGGTCAAGTGTGGTTTGCCACGGTTTTAATGTGGCGTGTGGTGTGGAGTCTGGAGTTTAACAAGCCCTCGGCACTGGTGAAATTGAAACAAGTCCGTCCCGATAGTTGAGTCATGGGAAGTTCGTGTCAAAGCCGTCGCAAACAGACGTGACTCAGTATGCTACCCACCCCATGTAATGAAAGGAATATAACGTAATATTTAACTTGTATAGCGCTCGGCTCCACAAGAAAATGATATGGACTAAAATTAATGACAGGATTAACAAAAGATCAGTTCACACACATTAACAAGCATTTGATCTACTCTCATCCTCAAACCTCTGAGACCAAAAAGAGACATCATTCAGTTGCAAGAAAAACAGTCCTAAACAATTCTGTTTCAAGCCTGTGTTTAAATGGGACGATGTGCTCACTTTTCCTGGGGTCAACGCTGATGTTGTTCCACAATTTAGGCCCACAAATAGAAAACGCTTTTTCACTAAGCAACGATCTGACAAGGAGGGTCACCAGAGGAACTATCTGGAGTCAGAGAGTATAAATGTACAGAGGGGTTTCGCTACTGGTCGATTTGCACTGCGAGACACGTAAGAACTCACAAACGGCTCCAAATAGTTTCTGTCAGCTAAAAAATATGAACAAACCACACTAAACAGATATGCACACTATCTTTGGTGAAGACGGTCTCTTTCATTTCTTCAATTTCTTGTTCACCGCAACGATCTAGTTTCGCGATTTGGCAGAAGTGAGACCTCTCTATACATCTATACTCTCTGCTGGAATGACAAATAGAGGCTTAGGCAAAAACACTTATTTCTTTACAGCTTTGCAAGCTATAAAGCTCTTGAACTCCGTTCGTGCACATGATCTCATCCTGCTTAACCACGAATCAAAATGTCGATACCTTCCGTGCTCCGACTACATTTTCATGATTACTGTTTGCCGACAAGTTAAGACTCCAGAATCGACCTGCTAAAAATGCTCAAATTTGCGATTACAGTACTTCAGTGCGGTTGATTTAACCCCAAGACTCCAAGCTGAGATGCAAAATACCATATCAAAAAAAATATTAAGAACTCAACCGATAAGCAGGTCTTCATGCCAAAAAATATTTACTTACACTTCAGAAACCCATTAAGATAATCTATCATAAGAAAATAGCATGCATTCTTTTCCGGCGTTATCGTTTACTTTTAATTTTTTTAATGTCGCACATCACAGACAGAACAGGCTTTTGTTTTTTGTATTTGTCCGGCGCCAAGTCCGGGAGAAATAGCATCAACATTCCAACCTCACGTGCTTTGACGATGGCTATCCAAAACCTCGCACATCACTGTGGCAAAATAAAAAGGAACGTTGGCGGTCAGTATACATAGCCAGAGAATTCCCGACGATATATTAATTACTTTACCTCTGCTCATAACTCAGTACTGTGACTCATTAGTTACAGCGTTTGAACCATGTACGGGGGGTGTTAGGTTCACATCCCGGTCAGGCTTGGATCCGGTCTAGTAAAACATTGTACTTTTAAATGTTACGGCACTTATCCGTCAACTTTGTCCGTAATGTAAGCTAATAGCAATACCCAAAATCCTGACGACTATTATTTATATGTACACATAATCTATATATATAATTCACAAATGCTCCACCTTTGAATGCCAAATGCTTTTTTATTAAACCAGCTATAGTAGTTAAATTTTGCATGTAGGTTTCAAATACCGTGGAGGGTGCACCGAAGTTGAGTTTTTTTTTAATTGGTTTTGTTTTTCAATTTTTTTTTTATAGTTAAGTTTGTGTCGCTGACTGCTCATCCCCATCCCGTTGTTTTTTTTTCGCGAGCACGTGACCAATGACGTGAATACTTCCTGTCGTGTGTAGGTCACTGCTGTAAGCTGATTTGAACTATTTGACTTGGTCAAGGCTAAAATCAGAACACGGAAATACCCTGCTGCTTGCTCTGGGAAATATGTCGGTTTGCCGAGACAGATGGTAGAAAGTGACGGGAGGGGGAGTGGTTGGGGGTCCGGGCACAGCACGGCTTTTAAGCTTGTAACGATATACTTCCCCGATAAGGTCGACTAGAAGGCCCGTGCGAGGTGTCTAAATACTCTGTTAGCATTGTCGTTGTGGTTGGTGTCACTGGCGTCGCTTTTCAAAGAAAAAATCTCTAGGTTGTCTGAGATAAATTCATCGCCTTAAATGTTGATAATTGGAGGGTTGTAGTTTTTTTTTTTCTTGTTATTGTTGTTGTTGTTGTCCCCGGTTCCCCTTTTTATGCAAGCTGAAATTACTGGGTAGACGATCGTGCCCAGAGACGTTGTGATTTTCATTTGATTACCATCGGATGTGAAATGTCACAACGAACAAACCCAAATGTCAAGAACAACTCTCCTATCTGAAGTCTACTAATGAAGCGGATTTATGGTCTTTGGCTTGTAATACGAGTTTTTGCGATCACAAATGAAGCAATCATGTAAGGATACGTCATATTGGGAATTTGGGGTCTTGATTTAAGTTGAGACTAAAACCCATGACACCAGTTCCTGCCTGGTCCCTGTGTCAGCAGTTTTGGAATAAAGTGCTTCTTCATCATCGACGAGTGATGGATCGGAATAAAAATCGAACTACGATCACTTTCAATTTCACCTTATTTGCACACACACACACACACAAAAAAAAGACCCCCAAAAAATATTAATAATTTTGTCACAACACTTTGGGGACATTCCACGTAATATGTTACCTAAGAGCCATTTTTCAAACCATGCCAGGGGGGAAAAAATTAATGGTTGTGTTGTAAAGCGTTGTCATAAAATTATATTTATGGTTAACAATATTTTGCTTGCACTATCATGTGACCAAGCGACCATCTTGGAAAAGAGCACATGTTTACAACCCCCCATCATTTACCAAGATTATGTCCCATCAGTTTACTCAAACTAATGGCCCCCTTGCGCTTAAAAGTAAATCTTGATTATTCAATATGCCTTTTCTGTATGCTCAAATGGATTTTTTGAATGTAGAGAACATTGTTTACTAATCCTGTTGGTTGGGTTTCACAAAGTTTGCAGTTTCGTTTCGCTATGTAAAGAAGATGGTATTTTTTCTGTCCCATCAGTTACCGACTAATGTGAAGGCAATTGAATGGACTCGTCTTAATTCTTATCATTTAAAACACATTTTTATCATTTCTGTACGATTTTTCTGGAGGGTTGATCAATCCATTTTGAAATAGATGATTGGTTATTTATTTAGTGGTCTATTCTTTCTTAAAAATTATTGTCTGAACATCACGTCAGTTATCGTGGAATTTACCTTTTGGAAAGAATTAGTAACGGAGCTGTTTCTGTCATAATGGCAGTGAAAATAATGGGACTGAATTTTCTCAGTCAAAAAAGTTTAACGTGTGGCAATACAATGCCCACAGTAAATCGATCACTCGATTT